>BLSH010106274.1:828300-848520 GCA_018402905.1 Glandirana rugosa
TGATTGGTGTCAGTGGGAGGAATAGTGCCCCATCATTGGTGTCAGTGGGAGGAATAGTGCCCCATCATTGGTGTCAGTGAGAGGAATAGGGCCCCATCATTGGTATCAGTGAAAAGAATAGTACCCTATCATTGGTGTCAGTGAGAGGAATAGTGCCCCATCACTGGTATCAGTAGAACGAATAGTACCCTATCATTGGTGTCAATGAGAGTAATAGTGCCTTTTTATTGGTGTCAGTGGAAGGAATAGTGCCCCATCGTTGGTGTCAGTAGGAGGAATAGTGCCCCATCGATGGTGTCAGTGGGAGGAATGGTGCCCCATCATTGCTGTCAGTGGGAGGAATGGTGCCCCATCATTGCTGTCAGTGGGAGGAATGGTGCCCCATCATTGCTGTCAGTGGGAGGAATAGTGCCCCATCGATGGTGTCAGTGGGAGAAATGGAACCCCATTATTGGTGTCAGTTGGAGGAAAAGTGGCTACAGCTTGGAGACCGTTAATATATTGGCTGTGGGGGCTAGGCCTCTTATGGACTATTCAGTAAAGAATAACGTTTAGTATCCAAAAGGAATTTATCATCTACTGCTACTTCAATCATCTACTACTATTTCTTGCCTATATTAACATATGGGTGGTTGCTATTGTATACAACTCTGTGCAAATCAGCATAGCTCTTGGCTGTATCTTTCAAACACTACTGACTCTCTGGTTTTTCCTGGACTTGTCTCATAGATGTGAATGTGCTCCAGGCTATGGAGGGGAAAACTGCAGCCTCAACCACGATGACTGCCAGGACCACCGCTGCCAGAACAATGCCAAGTGTGTGGATGAGGTGAACGGCTACTCCTGTCAGTGTACAGGGGGATACAGGTAAGAGCACAGGTCTAAGGCCCAGCAATCATCTTCTACTACCAATGTATGGAATGAAATTTGTTAAAGCTGAACTACAGGAATAATCTTTATTGCGTAGCCAGCAGTGGTGAAACGCGTTGAGCAAGTTTGGTTTCGGGTGGAGACATCAATGTATGCAGTCTTTTCTTTCTATGTTTAACCAATTCACGCCCACCCACCTGCCAGGTACTGTAGGCGGGAGGCCGGTGTAGTCAAAGCAACGTACCCGTACATCAAAGCCTACTTCTGGGTTTAGGATGCACGCATGCGTGCCCCCCTGCCTGGCACCTGTTGTGATTGTACATAGCGGGGGCCTGTCAACAAGTCCTGGCCAATGATTTACAGGTGGGACCTGCTGATGGGCTGAGTGCAATCACAGCCCAGAGCTCTGTGTTGATAAACAACACAGAGCTCTGTACAGAGGGAGCAATCTGTCAGTTTCTGGGATGAAAAACTGAAAGATCTACTAGTAAAAGGAGCACACTTTACCCACATTACACATAGTTAGGCACACATTAAACCCCTTGATTGCCCTAGATGTTAACCCCTTCCCAGCCAATGTCACCAGTACAGTGACAGTGTATAGTATTATCATTAGTGTCGGTGGCAGGTAGCCAGTTCCCCCCAGCGTCAGTGTCAGATTACCCGCCACACTATTGCAGTCCCATTAAAAGTCGCTGATCACCACCATTAGTAGTATAAAAAAATAAAAATTCCAGTATATATAACATAGTTTCACAGAAACCAATCAATATACACTTATTGGGATTTTTTTTATCAAAGACATGAAGCACAATACAAGCAAAATTGATGAAGAAATTAGATTTTTTAAAACATTTTTATTGCATATGTGTTATAGCTAAATTTTCAGGCTTATCCGTTTATATCGCAAAGAATAAAAAATGCAGAGATAATCAAATACCACCAATTTGTGTGGAAAAGATTATACAAATTTCACTTGGGTACAGCGTTGCATGAGCGCGCAATTACCAGTTAAATTAGCGCAGTGCCGCATAGCAAAAAATGGCCTGGTCATGAAGGGGGTAAAAACTCCCCCAGCTGAGGTGGTTAATACTAATCAAAACAGACTGCATACATTAATGTCTCCAACCAAAACCAACCTTCCTTGGCGCCTTTTGGGACTTCCCCTATCCTTGTTAGCAAGCCAGCAGTGGTGAAATGCGTCAAAGAAGGTTGGTTTCAGGTGGGGACCTCAATGTATGCAGTCTTTTCTTTCTGTGTTTAATAATAACCAAAAAAGACTGAATACATTTATGTCTCCACCCAAGACCAAGACCAATCTTCCTTGACGTGTTTCGGGACTTCTCCTATCCTTGTGAGCAAGCCAGCAGTGGTGAAACGCATCAAGAAAGGTTGGTTTCAGGTGGAGACATCAATGATGCAGTATTTTCTTTCTGTGTTTAATAATAATCAAACAAAAAAGCATACATTGATGTCTCCACCCAAAACCAAGCTTCCTTGGCGCATTTTGGGACTTCCCCTATCCTCGTTAGCAAGCCAGCAGTGGTGAAACGCATCAGTGAAGGTTGGATTTGGGTGGAGACATCAATGTATGCAGTCTTTTCTTTCTGTGTTTAATAGTAATCAAAAAAGAGTGCATGCATTGATGTCTTCACCCAAAACGAAACCTTCCTTGATGTCTTTTGAGACTTCCCCTATCCTTGTGAGCAAGCCAACATTGGTGAAACGCATCAGTGGAGGTTGGTTTCAGGTGGAGGCCTCAATATATGCAGTTTTTCCTTTCTGTGTTTCATAATAACCAAAAAAGACTGAGTACATTCAGGTCTCCACCTGAAACCAACCTTCCTTGACGTGTTTCGGGACTTCTCCTATCCTTGTGAGCAAGCCAGCAGTGGTGAAACGCATCAAGAAAGGTTGGTTTCGGGTGGAGACATCAATGTATGCAGTATTTTCTTTCTGTGTTTAATAATAATCAAACAAAAAAGCATACATTGATGTCTCCACCCAAAACCAACCTTCCTTGGCGCATTTTGGGACTTCCCCTATCCTCGTTAGCAAGCCAGCAGTGGTGAAACGCATCAAGGAAGGTTGGGTTTGGGTGGAGACATCAATGTATGCAGTCTTTTCTTTCTCTGTTTAATAGTAATCAAAAAAGACTGCATACATTGATGTCTTCACCCAAAACCAACCTTCCTTGATGTGTTTCGAGACTTCCCCTATCCTTGTGAGCAAGCCAACATTGGTGAAACGCATCAGTGGAGGTTGGTTTTAGGTGGAGGCCTCAATATATGCAGTTTTTCCTTTCTGTGTTTTATAATAACCAAAAAAGACTGAGTACATTGAGGTCTCCACCCGAAACCAACCTTCCTTAATGTGTTTCGGGACTTCTCCTATCCTTGTAAGCAAGCCAGCCATGGTGAAAGGTTTGTTTTGGGTGGAGACATCAATGCATGCAGTCTTTTCTTTCTGTGGTTTATAATAACCAAAAAAGACTGCATACATTGAGGTCTCCACCCAAAACCAACCTTCTTTGATATGGTTCGAGACTTCCCCTATCCATGTGAGCAAGCCAGCAGTGATGAAACGCATCAAGGAAGGTTGGTTTCAGGTGGAGACCTCAATGTATGCAGTTTTTGTTTCATCATTATTAACCCGTTGGCGCCAGCTGCACCCAAATATGCGACCTCTCAGTGCCTGGTCCTTGGCGCAGAGAGCCCGCTTATTTGCATGAATTGCGGTCAATACTGCTGTGCCGCAAGCTTATGGCACAGTCACTGGCGCCTAACCAAAATCTCTTGATCGCTGCTTGTGTTTGGGAGTTTTCGGGTCACATGGCTGCTGTGACAGCCAATCACAGCGGTCATGCGCTCTTAAACCCCGCCTCCCTGCATCCCAAATCTCTTAAAGGGCCAACGCGCAGAGGTTAAACACAGAAAGCTTTGGAGTGTGGCTTACATTTTTTTATTCTATAAAGCACAAATTTTATTCTGTGATTCCCCCCCCCCCCCCTTTTATCACAACACTAAAATGATGATAGCAACCACACACACAGGAACACCGCTCTGTTCTGTGAAGCCAAAATTCAGATAATTAGGTGTTGCCTCTTTCCCAGGTGCCCAGGCTCTTGAATGTCCTCCACACATTGCACATCAATAGTTAGAATCAGGTAAGAAGTGAGCCGACACTTCTTGGGATTAGATGATTATATATTAATTCCATCATGACAATACGACATCTGACGCGTTTCGGGCGACTGGAGTGCGCCTTGATCACAGCATACATCACAAAGAAACCACAAACATATAAATACATTTATCCAGGACCCTAAGGCTGGGTTCACACTTGTCTCTGCTGCTGTAATCACCAAGTCGGATGTCACAAGTTGGATGGTTAGAACAAGGATCCGACTTTGATCCGACTTCAATGATATTCAATGGGCTGAAGTAGGACCAAAGTTGGACCCAAGTAGTACAGAAACCTTTTTCAAAGTGGAACGGACTTGTGTGGAATCAGTTAAGACATCTCTCATAGGGAAACATTGATTTGGGCGGCACAGTGGTGTAGTGGGTAGCACTTTCGCCTGGTAACAAAAGGGTCGCTCGTTCAAATCCCAACCACGACACTACCTGCCTGGAGTTTGCATGTTCTCCCTGTGCCTGCGTGGGTTTCCTCCGGGTACTCCGGTTTCCTCCCACACTCCAAAGACATGCTGGTAGGTAAATTAGATCCTGTCTAAATTGTCCCTAGTATATGTATGAATGTGAGTTAGGGACCTTAGATTGTAAGCTCCTTGAGGGTAGGGACTGATGTGAATGTAAAATATATATATATGTGAAGCGCTGCGTAAATTGACAGCGCTATATAAGTACCTAAAATAAATTTAAAAAATAAAAAATTTGGTGATGTAATGCGACTTGTGCTCACAATGTCGGTCCGTTTGTCGGACAAATGTGAACCCAGCCTAAAGTTGATGTGTTTCCTCCCATAATTGATTGAATAATTGTCTTTGATTGTCAGACTGGGAGTTGAACGTAGCTATACCGAAAATACGTTCCTTCATATAACTGAAACACAACCAAAATCTAAAAAGTCCACACAAGAAAAATACATGATTATAAACGTTTCTATAAAAATGGCTGATAAAAATTGCTATGCACACTTCATAATATGCATTCCATTCCTCAAAAAATGCGACAAATGCATGGGAATTATTTTGAAGAGACAAATCTTTCAAAAGTGTCTTGTATGGAAAAGCCCTGACTTTGAATCTCAGAATTCTGACTTTTAAACTCAGAATTCTGACTTTTAATCTCAGAATTCTGTGTTTCAAACTCATAATTCTGTAAAAAAAAAAAAATCTGAATTCTCACATTCAAACACATAATTATGTAAAAAAAAAACCCTTTTATGATGTCTGTAAAAAAATTTCTTTTCAAACTCAAAGCTCTAAAAAAAAATTTTATGAAGGCCCCAGGGCTCTTCCATAGTCTTGAGATTTCTCTGAAAGGTTAAGAAATTCAAAAGCGAGAGTGAGGGAGGATTCTATCATAAGTCATTTTATTTCTACAGGAAAAGACACATAATATCCCCGACTAGACAAATACAGATCTCAAATCTTTGTGTATTTAAATAAATCCAAATAGTTATTTTAAAAAAACTAAAATGATGATGTTTCTGCTACAAAATTTTTTTTTTTTGTTTATAATTTTACATTTTACCACTTATGCTGCAAAAATAAATGAATAAAATCCCAAAGATTTCTATACTGACAATATAAATACTTACTAGGGAGAGAAAGGAGTCAAATTTGGCTAATTAGTGATAACACATTGGTAAAAAGAAAGATGTTTGTATATATAGCCCCAACTTCAGCAATTCCAGTGTGAAATATTAGACGTTGTAATTAGCGTCTCCTGACAGCTGCAGATAACTACAATGAATCTATTTTTGTTACATTTTAACAAGCATGCTGGAACACCTGTTATAGTGATCAGTGCTGAAAGAACCGCTGACCACATCCCTACTACACCAATCCCAACCTTGGCTGTCACAATGACAGGACTTGGCTGTTCTTGGTTCTTCCAACAATAATGGTTTTGGTAAAGACCAAACGCGTGGGTTTCAAAAGAGCCACTTAGATCGTGTTCCATAGAATCGCTCAGGCGTCCCCCCGAATATCTCCATACACACAGGTAGTTAAAGGGGGATGGGTCAGAATGGGGATATTGGGCATCCACTGCTGACTTGTTTGCGAAGGTGCTTGCTGCTCAGCTGTCATCCTTATCCTTACTTCACGATTTAGTAAGCCATTGACTCATAGGAAGCATTTGCATGTTAGGTAGGTAACATCTGAGAGAAAGGAGGATAGAGATTATAGGTTTGGGGTTGACGTTCAAAACAAAATAGTAATAATGGCAGCCCCTAATATACATCTTGTGACAATTGCTTTCAAGCAGGGTTGGGACAAGTGGGTGAGGGCAGGAGGGGACACCCCTTCAACGAAGATTCAAGTCAGTTGCTGGCAAGTATTAACAAGGAACCTTTTCTGGTACTGCTTTCAAGTATTAACGAGGCTTTCCAACACATGCTAATGTATTTAACTTGCAACACTTATGCAGAATCTCATGCTGGATAGCCACTCCTGCATCCAACTACACATGTACAAAGCCAGAGGCCTATTCTAGGCCTGTGTGCATCCATAGCCTGAGGCCAACTCTAGTCCTTTATGCCCCCAAAGCTTGAAGGGCAACTCTAGGCCTGTGTGCCTTCATTACCTGAAGCCAGCTCTAGTCCTGTGTGCCTGCATAGCCTGAAGCCACCTCTAGTCCTGTGTGCTTCCATAGCTCGAGGGCAACTCTAGTCATGTGTGCATCCATAGCCTGTGGCCAGCTCTAGTCCTGTGTGCCTCTACAGCCTGTGGCCAAATCTAGTCCTGTGTGCTTCCATAGCCTGAGACCAACTCTAGTCCCATGTGCTTCCCTAGCCTGAGGCCAACTCTAGTCCTATGTGCCTCCATAGCTTGGGGCAACTCTAGTCCTGTGTGACTTCATAGCCTGAAGCCAATTCTAGTTATGTGTGCTTCCATAGCCTGTGGCCAGCACTAGTCCTGTGTGCCTCCATAGCCTGAGGCCAACTCTAGTCCTGTGTGCCTCCATAGCCTGAGGCCAACTCTGGTCCTGTGTACCTCTATAGTCTGAGGCCTACTCTAGTCCTGTGGCCAGCTCTAGTCCTGTGTGCCTCCATAACCTGTGGCTAGCTCTAGTCCTGTGTGCCTCTAAAGCCTGTGGCCAACTCTAGTCCTGTGTGCTTCCATAGCCTGAGGCCAACTCTAGTCCCATGTGCTTCCATAGCCTGATGCCAACTCTAGTCCTGTATGCCTCCATAGCTTGGGGCAATCCCCAGTCCTGTGTGCATCCATAGGCTGAGGTCAACCCTAGTCCTCTGTGCTTCCATAGCCTGAAACCAACTCTGGCCCTGTGTGCTTCCATACCCCGAGGGCAACTTTAGCCCTGTGTGCTTCCATAGCCTGAAGCCAACTCTTGCCCTGTGTGCCTGCATAGCGTGAGGCAAACTCAAGCCCTGTGTGCCCCCATAGCCTGAGGCTGTCTCTAGTCCTGTGCGCCTCTATAGTCTGAGGCCAACTCTAGGCCTGTGCTTCTCCATAGGCGGAGGCCAACTCTAGTCCTGTGTGCCTCCACAGCCTGAGGCCAACTCTAGCCCTGTGTGCTTCTATAGCCTGAAGCCAACTCTGACCCTGTGTGCCTCCATATTTTATTTCCTATTACCATAGACAGAATCTGTAGAAGATTGGTTCCTTCCACCTCTGATGAAAGGTCAAGTTTTATTGCATACTATTACCTTTCAAAATACCCCAAGACTTCCATAAATAAAAATAAGGATGAGTTGCCCTTTAAGTCCTCATCTTTTACAGAATACTGCTTTCTCCAAAATAGTCGCTGCACTTTAATTCTCCTTTAATGATGCTTGATCACGTGTGTGGGAGTTTGGCAGCTAAAATGTTAAACAATTAGAATTCCCAATTCTCTACATAAGCTACATAAGGAGACTCAGGGGAATTCATTGGGCAGCATCGCTTGTTTACATGGACTATTCTGGGCTAAAATCCTATTGACTCAAATCCTCTTACCTTGTGATAAAGCTTAGAGAAGAGAGGCGGAAAGTTGAAGTTCAGCCTGTGATGTCACGGCACTGTGTCTTTACCGAGAGCAAGGCCAAAACAAAATTCACTCATCTAGTTTGTCAAATTGAATAAAATGGATTGTGTTTGTATTACCTTAGCTTTCACATTTTTCACATTTTTACTTTTTTATATTGGAAGAAATAAGTTCTTTATTGAAAGCTGTTGCTCACACAAAAGTAAAAAAGACACTGGTCAGTGGTCTCCAAACTATGTCCCTCCTGCCACTAACACCAACAATAGAGCAGTGACAACAACAATAGAGCACTATGCCTCCCGCTGACACCAAAGACGGGGCACTATTCCTCCCACTGACACCAGTGATGGGGCACTATTCCTCTCAATGACACCAATGATGGGGCACTATTCCTCCCACTGACACCAATGATGGGGCACTATTTCTCCCACTGACACCAATGATGGGGAACAATTCCACCCACTGACACCAATGATGGGGCACTATTCCTTCCACTGACACCAATGATGAGACACTATTCCTCCCACTGACACCAACGATTGGGGCACTATTCCTCCCACTGACACCATTGATGGGACACTATTCCTCCCACTGACACCAATGATGGGACACTATTCCTCCCACTGACACCAATGATGGGGCACTATTCTTCCCACTGACTCTAATGATGGAACACCATTCCTCCCACTTACACCAGCGATGGGGCATTATTCCTCCTACTGAAACCAATGATGAGGCACTATTCCTCCCACTGACACCAATGATTGGGCATTATTCCTCCTACTGACACCAATGACGGGGCATTATGTACAGGTCAGCTTCAGCCACTATCAATGCCAAATTTAAATAAATATTTTATGATAAAAGGTTATTTTTTTATTCCAAATATGGAAAAATAGGCTCTTACCACTAATAAGCAGGTCTTCTTTAAGCTGGTCTGAAATATATTTAATAACACTATTCCAAAATGTTTGATGTTTAGGGCAAGTAACCCATATATGCTTGTAGGGTCCCTGGTGAGAATGAGACATTAAAAACTATTCATTTTATTATAGATGGGGCATGATAATGGCAGGTTTTGGAAAATACCGCTCTGTAGATTCAGCATTGTAAAGGTTATTGCTGCCAGCTTCCTTCCTTGTCATTACACACTAGATGCTTTGGTTATTTTATTCTAAAATTGTATTCACTGCCTCCTCTGCTGAAAAGAGCCGATCTGGGTTCCTCCATACTGTGCAGTGCTGGGACTCCTTACATTATAGTTCTGGGTTCCACCATACTGTGTAGTGCTGGGACTCCTTACATTATAGTTCTGGGTTCCTCCATACTGTGCAGTGCTGGGACTCCTTACATTATAGTTCTGGGTTCCACCATACTGTGTAGTGCTGGGGCTCCTTACATTATAGTTCTGGGTTCCTCCATACTGTGCAGTGCTGGGACTCCTTACATTATAGTTCTGGGTTCCACCATACTGTGCAGTGCTGGGGCTCCTTACATTATAGTTCTGGGTTCCACCATACTGTGTAGTGCTGGGACTCCTTACATTATAGTTCTGGGTTCCACCATACTGTGTAGTGCTGGGACTCCTTACATTATAGTTCTGGGTTCCACCATACTGTGCAGTGCTGGGACTCCTTACATTATAGTTCTGGGTTCCTCCATACTGTGCAGTGCTGGGACTCCTTACATTATAGTTCTGGGTTCCACCATACTGTGCAGTGCTGGGACTCCTTACATTATAGTTCTGGGTTCCACCATACTGTGTAGTGCTGGGACTCCTTACATTATAGTTCTGGGTTCCATCATACTGTACAGTGCTGGGGCTCCTTACATTATAGTTCTGCGTTCCATCATACTGTACAGTGCTGGGGCTCCTTACATTATAGTTCTGGATTCCATCATACTGTACAGTGCTGGGACTCGTTACATTATAGTTCTGGGTTCCTCCATACTGTGCAGTGCTGGGACTCCTGAAACACTGTGTTCACAGTATCAACCACCCCCCTTCCAGTACACATGGAGATTGGGGCAGCGCCACAACATATGAATCAAGTCTCCGTGGTCTCTTTTGCATCTAGTACAAGTCGGGGTGGAGAGCAGTCCCATACCATGTAGCCTGTGGGGGGTATAGTAAACTCTCAGGAGAGTGTATAACTGGGTCAGTCTCTGCGTCACATTCAAGGAGCAAACAGTCACTGCCTGTAGGGCCTCCTCCCACTGGTCCTCATCAAGCGGGCCCACGTCCAGTTCCCATTTCGGCCTGGCTCTCGAGGGGAGCTTTTCAAGATATAGATGGAGCAAAGTGGTATAGCTTTGAGATATAAACCCCTTAGAGGTGTCTGCCCCTCCAAGCTGAGCAAACAGTGGTGCTGAAGCTAGTGACCAGTCTGTGGTCTTCCCCTGGGCATGAACTGCATGTCTCAATTGCATGTAATAAAAATGCATGGATACCGGCAGATTGAACGCCTCCCTTAGGGCTGTGAATGAGAGCAGCTTACCGTTATGGAAAATTTGCCTCAAGTATATAATACCGTGTTTTTTCCACCTGGCTGCATTTTGAAGCTTGGCTAGCTCCGGGTAGGCTACGTTAGACCAGATAGGGCTGAATTCCGTAATTCCTGTCCTTGTTCCATATTTTCTGCATTAAATTGTATGTTGGGAAAGCTTTTTGGGGCCTTCCAAACGTCCCCGCTTCGAGGGCGGTTGGGATAGAGCTACCTCCCACCGTATGTAGCATAACCAACTGGGAAGCATTGGGGTCCCTGCCAGTGTGCCCCCCCTCCACAACCATAGTACCTATCATGTGCTGCAATTGTGCAGCATGAAAATACAGCCATGAATTTGGCAATGCGAGACCCCCACTATCCTTAGAGCACTGCAGCTGTTCCAGCTTTATTCTAGGAGGGCGATTTTTCCAGAGTAGTGTACGATAAATCAAATTTATTATCCTAAAAGCTTTTAGTGGGATCACCACCGGTGAATTGTGCAACATATATAGTAATTGAGGCATGAGGATCATCTGATATTTGCCTTGCCCACAACTGACAGCCACAGGTTGTTCCAGGTTTTCACACGCGTCCGAAAACGCGCTAAAAGGGGGGCAATGTTAAGCAAACTGTAGTCCCTAAGCCGTGGAGTCACCCAGATCCCAAGATATTTAAGAGAATTCGCAACAGGGATGTCCACCACCGAGCCTCCCTGCTGCAATTGGTCTCCATCAATTGGCATCAATGCAGACTTAGTCCAATTTATTTTCAAGCCTGAAAATTTGCCGAATCGTGTAATAGTCTCCATTGCCACGTTTCCTAACAGAATCATGGTATCGTCAGCATAGAGCATCACCTTCTCCTGCCTATCCCCATAGTGGAAGCCGGTGATGTCAGGGTGTTCTCTAATCTGAATCGCCAGGGGCTCTATGGCCAAGGCAAACAGCAGGGGTGACAACGAACACCCCTGCCTGGTGCCTCTCCCCAAGTTAAAGGGAAGGGACATTCTGCCCGCTTCTCGTATAGCTGCCCGGGGGCGATAGTACAATAGTCGCACCCAGGAGATATAGATCTCCCCAAGCCAAAACGCCTCAACACCTCCCATATATAAAGCCACTCTACGCTGTCAAAGGCCTTCATAGCATCCAGTGAAAGCAGGGCCCTATGTCCAACATTGTCTGCCAGTGACTGCATGTTGAGAAACAGCCTTCTCAAGTTCACCGCCGTGGATTTGTTCGGCATAAAGCCTGCCTGATCCAGATGCATGATAGCCGTAATAACCTTGTTTAATCTAAGGGCCAGCACTTTAGCCAATATCTTGATGTCTGTTTGCAGCAGTGAAATCGGCCTATACGAGGCCAGGTCCACTGGATCCTTACCTGATTTCAGTATCAGCACTTTCTTAGCCTTAGACACCCCTAACAGCCTGGGCAATAGTGTCTCAGAGTATTGTTTGTAAATTTCCATAGGGATACCATCTTCTCCCGGGGCCTTACAGTTAGGGAACGTCCCCACCGCCGCCTGCACCTCCTCAAGTGTGAATGGGGAATCTAACTCCCTACGTTGAGTCTCATTGAGTCGTGGGAAGTTTATCCCTGTTATATATACGGCCAGGTCCTCTGGGTCATAGTCTGAGGCAGGCCGATACAGTGCCTCGTAAAAGCCTGCCAGTGTCTGCAGTATCAGGTCGGGTGAATGCACCAGTTTCCCACTGTCATTTTTTACCACCCCAATGGACAAGGAGCGTTGCTCTGAGCTATTTTGGCCAGAAGGCGGCTCATTGTCTCCCCCTCCTCAAAGAACGCAAATTTTGAAAAAAACTCTTTTTATCCGCCGTTGAGGCCAGCAGGTGCTCATACGCAGACTGAGCCGACTGCCAAGCCTCTCTAGCGTCATCAGTAGGATCCTGCACATACTGCGCCTCTAGGGAGTGTACCCGTGCCTCCAAATCTCCCCTTAGTCCCTCTGAGTGTTTTTTAATCCTGGTAATTTCAGCACTGAGCAGACCCCCGTAAGTATAGCTTAAACTCCTCCCACACCTCCAGCACGGCCCCATGTTGGCGAGTAAAGATGCTCTGTTCCAGCTCCTCATGGGCAGTAAGAAGTTTGAGCCAAAAGGCATTACATTTCCACGGAGCTTTAGGCAGTGAAGATGTTGGCGCATCCGTGAGGCACACCACCATATAGGAATGATCTGAGACACATCTAGGTTTATATGAGATTTCCGAGACTGAAGAGAGCATTGCTGAGTTCCCCACCGCCAAATCAATCCTATAAAGGGAGCCATGAGATTTGGAAAAACAAGAAAACTGCCTCGCCGAGGGGTTTCTATGTCTCCACAAATCCAGCTATCCCACCTTGCGAAGCAGTCGCGTCAGAGGAGTCTCCCTTAACAAAGCGGGAGCCCCCGGGCACGGGTGCTTGTCGAGACCAGGATTCAACCAGCAATTAAAATCACCAATGATCAACAAAGGGAGGTCCGGCCTCCCCTCCAGGAAATCTAGGAGAAGCCGGAGCACCCGAGCATCAAACGGTGGAGGTATATACACACATGCCAATACACATTTCAATACACCTTTCCGACAATGTAGGAATACAAATCTCCCCTCAGGGTCCATCTTGACGTCATACTCCTGGTAGTCCAGGGATCTGTGTATCACAACACTCACCCCCCGTGAAAACGAGGTGTGAGTGGAGTGATAGGCCCACCCCATCCATGAGTACCTCAGGCCGCTTTTAGTACTTGCCGTCAAGTGTGTCTCCTGAAAGCATATAATGGCAGGGTGAAACTTTTTGAGACAAGCAAAAATCATAGTACGTTTCAGAGGGGAGTTCAGGCCTCTAATGTTCCAGGATATCAGCGGGACCCCTGCCATAGTACATACATGGGTAGCGTCCAACAGGAATATCCAGGCTCCATAGGGAAACAATGGGCAACAGGGGCCAAGTGGGAGGCCCGGTGGCTGTTCAGCATTGCCTGTGACCAGGCATTAAAGTGGGCAATGGCAAAGTCTCTACAATGCAAGTCCGGACCGTGGGTAAACTTCAACCAAAAGAAACGAAATGGCACATTAGTGCCAACGGTTGTGACTGAACCTGTGATATGACAGCTGCCCACCCTGTGCAAAGAAAAAAGAGTTTTCAAACCATCCAGAACCGCCAACCGGGCAGATCCACTAATTTTAACACAACTTTGCTGTAAGCAGACAGTTTGTCGTCTCATCGGGGTCCTGTGGGCCCGCTCCACTGTGAAGAATGGAGAGAAAGCCTCCCTGCCAAAGACTTCAACAAGCCACTGTTCGACGAAAGTGGTAGGGTCTTTACCTTCAGTTTTCTCCGGGAGCCCGACAATGCAGATATTGTTCCTGCGCAAACGGTTTTCCGTGTCCTCTGCTCTGTTGGCAAGCTCCTGAGCCACCCTGTGGGCTGTCTGGGCTTCCCGGGCTGTTTGCGGTATTGTATCCTCAATGTCACTGACCCTGATTTCTACCGCTGTAGCTCTCTCACAAACCTTTTGTAAATCTTGCCTCAGCAGAGAGATCGTCTCCCTAAGGCCTCCAAACTGGTCCTTCAGGGTGTTTACAGAGGCCGTGCACACGTGGACCGCCCAAAGTATTTCAGCTAATGTGGGCTGTGCAAGCTCTTGTGGGTTATCAGGTCCTCCCAAAGGCCTATTAACATGTGAGACCTCTCCTCCGCTCCCAGCCGCCATCCCCGTAACTTTCTGGGCATAATACAGCATATCCCGTGGCTGATCTTTCCCCTGGGATTTGCCCACTTTCTTACCGCTCCCCTCCTTGCTTTGTCCGGCGCTCGTGGTGTGCGTTGAGCGAGGGCCTCAGCCACGGCGGCGCTATCTTGGGAGTCCGAGCCCGTCATCCCAATCCAGCCTGTATGGGTCTTCCCCCGAGTGCAGAGGGCCGGTGGCGGGTCCGGGAGAGGCAGGGAGTCGGAAGCCAGCTGGGGATCTGCAGAAATCAGCGTTGGGGATGCCGGGGGAGGATCGTTACTCGGATCAGGCACGGAGCTGTGAGAAGTGCGACCTCTCACATGCCGATCTTGGCCACGCCCCCACTGGGGCTCCTTACATTATAGTTCTGCATTCCTCCATACTGTGCAGTGCTGGGACTCTTTACATTATAGTTTTGGGTTCCTCCATACTGTGCAGTGCTGGGACTCCTTACATTATAGTTCTGGGTTCCTCCATACTGTGCAGTGCTGGGGCTCCTTACATTATAGTTCTGGGTTCCTCCATGCTGTGCAGCGCTGGGACTCCTTACATTATAGTTCTGGGTTCCTCCATACTGTGCAGCGCTGGGGCTCCTTACATTATAGTTCTGGGTTCCATCATACTGTACAGTGCTGCGACTCCTTACATTATAGTTATGGGTTCCTCCATACTGTGCAGTGCTGGGACTCCTTACATTATAGTTCTGCGTTCCTCCATACTGTACAGTGCTGGGACTCCTTACATTATAGTTCTGGGTTTCATCATACTATGCAGTGCTGGGGCTCCTTACATTATAGTTCTGGGTTCCATCATACTGTGCAGTGCTGGGAATCCTTACATTATAGTTCTGGGTTCCTCCATACTGTGCAGTGCTGGGGCTCCTTACATTATAGTTCTGGGTTCCTCCATACTGTGCAGTGCTGGGACTCCTTACATTATAGTTCTGGGTTCCTCCATACTGTGCAGTGCTGGGACTCCTTACATTATAGTTCTGGGTTCCATCATACTGTGCAGTGCTGGGAATCCTTACATTATAGTTCTGGGTTCCATCATACTGTGCAGTGCTGGGAATCCTTACATTATAGTTCTGGGTTCCTCCATACTGTGCAGCGCTGGGACTCCTTACATTATAGTTCTGGGTTCCACCATATTGTGCAGCGCTGGGACTCCTTACATTATAGTTCTGGGTTCCTCCATACTGTACAGTGCTGGGACTCCTTACATTATAGTTCTGCATTCCTCCATACTGTGCAGTGGTGGGACTCCTTACATTGTAGTTCTGGGCTCCACCATACTGTGCAGTGCTGGGACATTCTCCTTACAATATTGCTTTCAGAATCTAGTTTAAGGGTGTACACTGTTTCCACTCTCTTTCCCTGTGTACCCCCCTCCTTTCCTCTCCTTTCTCCACTCCTCAGTTCCCTCCTTTCGTTGCCCCCTTAGCTTCACCTAATTTCTTCCCTCCTCCCCTCACTAATGTTTTTTTCTCTTGGCTCCCTACCTGGTTGAGGCACTGCCCATGGGTACCATTTGTACACCCCCACTGCACCCTACTTTCCCCAATATCCCAGTGTGGTGGCGACCTCTTAGTTACACTTTGATTTATGCCTTTATACAGCCATTCTCAACCAGGCTTCCTCGAGAGGTGGATGGGGGCTCCTTCAGTTGGTGAACATCAAATTTTATGGTGGCTTCATGGTTTTGGGTTTAGCTCCACGTGGCAAAGCCAGCAGTATGACTCTAATCATCTATTAAAGCTGTAGTATAGGCAGTATTTTTATTTTTACCTACCTGTGGGTAAAATCAATATCTCCGAAACGTTCACCGTTTAGGAGATATTATAGGGAGCAGCAGCTTGTGACGTCATCGGCGCATGAAGGAATAACATGGCCATGACTCTCATGCATATGCGCGGGAGTGACGTCAACGTGGCCTTGCCATTCAAGCGACCACAGCCTGTGAACCCAGAAGGAAGACCGGGTGAACATGGAAGCCTCTGCAGTGGTGACAGCGTGCCGCTGGAGGGCTTTGTTTCAAGGTAAGTCTTTCATGCGATGGTACTAGCACATTATGCCTTTACCTTGCAGGGTTTTTCTTTTAACACCTTTACTACAGTTTCAACTGCAAGGGGCCTTCTTCCCACAGACCCCCCATAAATTAATTTTAGCAAGGGCCCGTCCATTATGGGCGCAGGAGCGCCGCCTCCCCTATCCCTCCGCCCGCCTCTCCCATCCATGCCCCTTTTCAGGATGCCGGGATGCACGAATTACAATTGTGGCGGTGGGCGGGAGAGTTTTACTGAAGCACCCTGTTAGCGCCCAAGGCTCTAATAGGGCTTCAGAATAGAGTGAGTTGTGAGCGCCGACAGAACGCTCACAGCTCACACAGGACCCCCTCCCTGCCAGTCAGGTAATGGACTTGGCACCCGTCACCTGATTGGCTGAAAGCACAGGCGATCCTATTGGATGCCTAGGAGCCATGATGGAAGCCGCCATGGAGGACAAGGAACCACTGCACACTACCTGCCTAGATGGGGTAAGAGCAGCGTTAGAACGGGGGGAGGGGTGTGAGGGGTGTCCCCCCCCCCAAAAAAAAAGCACCAGCCACCACTGAAAGGTTCCATTAGACCTGAAAATTATTTCAAGGGATCCTTTGGGTTAAAAAGGTTAAGAAAGCTGCCTTGGACCCTTTCACACTTGTGCGACTTTTCCTGCGACTTGGGACTGCAAAGTGGCATGACAAGTCACACCCCATGATTTCCAATGAGTACCGTTCATATCTGTGCGACTTCAATTCACAGCGACTTCAAAGTATTCCATGCACTGCTTTGGTCCGACTTTGATGCGACTTAAGGTCCATAGACCTCGGGATTACACAGGCATTGCTCCAAGTCGCATCAAAATTGAAGCAAAAAATTGCATCAAAATCGCGCTACTTTCAGGTCGCACAGGTGGGAAAGGGGCCTTAGACCCCTAAGGTAATTGTAAAGCAATTTAAAAAATAAATAACAAACATGTTATACTTACTGCTTTATGCAATGATTTTGTAAAGAGCAGCCCCGATCCTCCTCTTCTGAGGTCCAGCGCTGGCCCTCCTGACTCCTCCCCCCTTCTGAGTGACCCAATGGCAAGGTGCTTTCTATGGGGCACTCATGCGGGCTTGATCCCAAGCCATCCTGTGCCCGTTCATTGACACACACAGTGCGACTTGGCCCCAGCCTCTTCTCACAGGCTGTAATTGACAGCAGCAGGAGTTGATGGCTCCTGCTGCTTCCTCCATGGCCAGTGAGAAGAGAGAGTGGAGAGAGCCTCTGCTCTTGGGCACAGTGCTGGATCGAGATTGGGCTCAGGTAAGTATATGGGGGGGGGGGGGGGGGCATAGCATATATACCAAATCTGTTAGGTGGCACCGGTATATAGCTACAGTCTTCTTTATTTGTAACTAACGTTGTATGCTGCTTATTCATAACAGTATGTGGAATATACTATTGATATCTTACACTTTTAATTTATGAATAAATAAAGAAATTATTAAATTAAAAGGAGTATCTTATTTTAGTGCCCAACCTCCTGCTGACAGAGCATATAACCAATGAATAGTAAAATAAGTGTTTTGTAAGTGTTTGTTGGTAAATCTTGGATACAGTTTGTGATACTTAGGGATGTAGTTTTAAAGAAAAAAAAATTGCATAGCTGTTCATCCTTCGAAATTGCATGTAAATTCGCTCTGTGGATGGAATATGGAAATTGAATATTCTCAAACTATATACTGCATTATGGCCACTAGATGGCACTATCATAGCAAATATGTATGCTTCTTAGCTCCATCTAGTGGCCATAATTCAGTATTTTCTCCCATTCACACATTCGATCTGCGGAGAATGTAGCCTGAGAACAGTAGGTTTTTTTTTTCCCCATTCACACAAAACAAATTTACATGCAGTTTCAGTGGGAAAACTTTGTGATTTAAATACACCCTGTAAAATGACTAAAAAAATGCACCTCTGTTTCTATTTATAGTGGTCAGCTCTGTGAAATGCCATCTCAGTCATCCACTTTGCCCAATCCATGTAAGTTGGCAGACTGCCAGAACGGAGCCAAGTGCATCGACCTTGGGAACAGCGCCGTGTGTCAGTGTCTTCCCGGGTTTGGCGGCACCAGGTGTGAAAAGCTCTTGAGTGTGAACTTTGTGGACAGAGACACCTACCTGCAGTTCACAGACCTTCAGAACTGGCCGCGGGCAAATATCACGCTGCAGGTAAGTGAGAAAAAGATCCTAATTGTATCAAATACAGTCTGAGCTATCAAAACTCCTTCTACTTCACATTGCTGATCTCAATATATGTTATATATAAAGTAATCTTATTTAGCCTCTTGCCTTCCATGCCACGTAACGTGGCAGCTACATGCCACACATATCCATCCAGATGCAGATCTTTGTGTGCCAAGAGTGCGTTCACTGTAAGGTTCTAGCACAGTGACTGGGTTGTTGAAGACAGCTCTTGGCCTTTACTAATGATCCGGAGCTGGTAGGGCCGGCTCCTGATCATGGGACCACTGTGACAGCCACAGTGGTCATGTACTCAGCCAATCCTTCTTACCCCAGATGTAAAGACCCTGTTGAAGGGCTGGACGGGAAGGGGTTCACCTACAGGAAATGTCAACAAGTCTACAGATCCATGCAATGTAAAATATTAGCACTCTGTGATAACTAGACTATACAGTAGTGCACTGTGTTGCCAGTCTAACCCTGCAAGCACGCTTACAGGAGGGAGAGCATAGAAATGCCCCCAATTAGTTTGGTGCTGATCCTTTACTGTTCAGTCAGCAGGTTGGGGGTGTGACTGGGACCAAGCTGTGCTGCAACTGAAGTAAACATAAAGAACCTACCTATGCTGTCTGGCAGAGATCTCTGGATCACAAGACTTGCTGAACAGATTTATGTATCTTCATTAATGAGCTTTCACTTTAGCTCAGCCCTAAAATTCTCACAAACACCAGGAGAGTCATTTGCCTTGCTTTCTGGTAGTCTATCATAAGTCTAAGACTAAAGAGCTAAAGAGTCTATTGCAGGGGCACTGAATTAAAATTCAAAGAGGTCTGGTCAGTAAAATGTTCTTCCATCCGAGGTCCTAATCTCAAGTTTGTGCTATGAAAGATTGTAGTCATTGTATGTCTATCAAAATATGAGAAGTTTACAATTTCTGTAGCATTTCCCCCATCAGAATGCCCCTTTATATAACGTGTCCAATCAGATTGCCCCCACAGATTAGGTGTCCCCCTCAGAGTGCCCCTTTACATCAGGTGTCCCCATCAGAGTGGCCCCACAGAGCAGGTGTCCCCATCAGAGTGCCCCCATAGACCAGGTGTCCCCAGCAGAGTGCCCCCATAGATCAGGTGTCCCCATCAGAGTGTCCCCATAGATCAGGTGTCCCCATCAGAGTGTCCCCACAGAGCAGGTGTCCCCATCAGAGTGCCCCCATAGATTAGGTTCCCCCATCACAGGGTCCCTTTACATCAAGTGTCCCCATCAGAGTGTCCCTATAGACCAGGTGTCTGCATCAGAGTGCCTCCATAGATCAGGTGTCCCCATCAGAGTGTCCCTATAGACCAGGTGTCTGCATCAGAGTGCCTCCATAGATCAGGTGTCCCCATCAGAGTGGTCCCACAGAGCAGGTATCCCCATCAGAGTGCCCCTTTACATAAGGTGTCCCCATCAGAGTGTCCCCATAGATTAGGTTCCCCCCAGTGGCGTAACTAGAACCCTCAGGGCCCCGATGCAAGAAACCATGAAGGGCCCCCCTGGCAGGGCCCTTTCCTCGGAGCCCGGTCGCAAGTCACTTGTGCCTCTAATCACCCCCCCAGCACACCCACTTATGCCTCTAATCACCCCCCCAGCACACCCACTTATGCCTCTAATCACCCCCCCACTAATCTCCGTATTCACCCACACGACCCCC
>BLSH010106274.1:851810-864316 GCA_018402905.1 Glandirana rugosa
GAAGTGTCGGAAAAACACCCCAATATCACTACTACTCCCTATTATTAACCACTTAAGGACTGGAAGGATTTCCCCCTTAATGACCAGGCCATTTTTTTGCAATACGGCACTGCGTCACTTTAACTAACAATTGCGCAGTCGTACAGCACTGTACCCAAACAAAATTTATGGTTTTTTTTCCCCACCTATAGAGCTTTTTTTTGGTGGTATTTGATCACCTCTGCGGTTATTATTTTTTGCACTATAAACAAAAAAGCGACAATTTAGAAAAAACACTATCACTATTGTTTGCTCATTATTAGACACCCCAATATCACTACTGCCCCCCCATTATTAAACACCCCAACATCACTACTGTTCCCTCAGTATTAAGGCTGTGAAGTGCAGTCTTCATGAGTAAGTTTGTCAGTCTCTTCTTACTGGGATAAAGAAAAAGCAGAGGGCATTTAGCTCCAGGTATTTGGATATATTTAGTTTGTATAATACAAAGGCCGTGGTATGTAATTTGCTTTGTAAATCCTCACCTCAGAATAGAAGATGAATAGATCAGGCATGTGAGATTAATTCCAACGTAGTCATTTCTGTAATGCAATGTATTTTTGCATGGTGCAGGTATCCACAGACGAGGACAATGGGATTCTGCTGTACAATGGAGACCATGACCACATGGCAGTAGAATTATATCAAGGGCACGTCAGAGTGAGCTATGACCCTGGCACCTTCCCGAGCTCTGCCATCTACAGGTAACCAGAATCTTATTATTCTTAGTCTGCCAGGGACTTGCTCGCTCCCAGCACTGTATCATAGACAGTTCCTGGTCTCATGTTAAAGGGATGCCAGGGCTGGGCAGAAAGGGGTTGAAGAATCACCAAAAGTGCTTTAAAGTGGTTGTAAACCCTTCCGTATCCCCAGTGAAGTGACTGGCCTCAGGTGATACACTGAGATTAAACAAATCCTACATAAGTTGTACCTGTTTATCTGCAGTGTTCTCTTTACATCCATCCAAAGTCCATAATTTATAAAGTTTGAGTGTTTATAAAAAAAAGGGGGAGGAGAAATGAAGTTACACAATGTAGAGCTCAGTGAGGAGAGCTCCGAGAACTGATTGGAGGGAAGTGACCCCCCCCCCCTTTCACACAGCAAACAGGAACAGAGCTGAGGCTGTCAATCACAAGCTGTGTGCTGTAGATCCCTCCCCTGTCACCTTTTTATCTCTTGGTGTCAGGAAAACTTGACAGAAGTGACTGATAGCAGAGGAAGGAGGCAACAGACAGAAATGACACGTATCCCTCTGGACTGAGACAAGTACACACTATAGAGGGATATGCTTTGTTCATATTTTACATCTGAGGTTTACACCCGCTTTAATGCTCAGCAGTAGTGCTTCCAGTATATTGAATGGTGCCCATTCAAACGTGGGCACAGTGTCGCTTTGAAGAAGTGTTCCACACCCCCCCCCCCCCCAAAGAATTAAAGTCAGCAGCTACAAATAACTGTAGTTGCTGACTTTTAATATTAGGACACTTACCTGTCCTGGGTTCTCGTGATGTTGGCACCCCAGCTGATTTTCAGATCGGCTGTCGGCTGTTGCCACCACCATTGCCCTTGAGGGAACCCAGCAGTGAAGCCTTTCAGCTTCAGGGGCGGGTCCCTAATGCACATGCACAAAGCTCGTTGCGCTTTCCAATTGGCCCGGAGGCGGAGGAAGAAGGAGGGGGGCCGAACTTCCGCGGCCCCGGAAGTGGGGAAGGGGTACCCGTCAGAAACCGGTACCCGTTCCCCCCTCCCCCTGAAAGGGGCCAAATATGGCACCGGAGGTGGGGGGAGGAGACAGATAAGCGGAAGTTCCACTTCCAATTGCTCACACCTGAAGCATAAGTAACATCGTCTATACAAAAACTCAACCAAAAAATGACCAAAGATTAAAGCTTAAAGTGTTTTAAAATCCCTATCATCCTAAATGGCCGAAGCAATCACTATTGCAAAAAAAAGTAATTGGTTTGGCCTAAGATACAAAAATTACCATTTTTCTACCTTTGGAATGATTTATTCCCCGTCACGTGACCGCAATCCCCCTGCTTTCAGAATCAAATGGCAGTCAGTAGGCGTTTACATTCAGAGCAAACGCCGCCGCTTCCGAAAGTGACGCACACCTGCTGATCTGTGGCCGGTGGACGATACGTCACGGGCTGGGCTGGAAGAGGAGTGGGGCCAGACTGGCCAATGGGGAGAATGGATGCCGACAACGCCAATAGGTGCACGGGGCAAGCATTGTCGGTCACAGAGAGGGGGGGTTGATAAATTTCTGAATTAGACGGTTGCCTCTAATCAGACATTTAGGCCTCATACACACGGGCGTTTTATAATAAATAAGCAAAACGCCAGGTCCGACGTTTTTAAAAAATCTGCGTTTTTGCGGCGTTAGCGAGCGTTAGTGAGCGTCGGCGTCAATAGGCGTTTTTTAAAAAAAAATCAGTCCTCTGCTATTTTTCAACCTAAAAACGCCGGCGTCAAAAAACGCTTGTTAACGCCGGTACGGCGTTAGCGGGCGTTAGCAAGCGTTAGTGAGCGTTTTGCCGATTGGCGTCAAAAAACGCCAAAACGCTACAGCTACAGAACGCGATGGTCCCGCGTTCTAAAAACAGCTCACTAAAGCCGACGCCCTCTACTGCTCACTAACGCCGGCGTTTTTAGAAGGCCATTGAATAACATGGAGAGCTGCAAAAAACGCCTACAAACGCCGGCGTGCAAAACGCCCGTGTGTATGAGGCCTTAGAAATACAAAACGTGCATAATACAAACATTCATTTACCTTTTTATTTTTTTATTTTATTTTAGCATTTTATGTTTTTAATATAATAACAGACATTGCTGTATAAATGACTTTCGGCAGTGGTGAACGTTAGGCAACCAAAAGAAAATAAAACATACAAACATGTTCAGACGACTTCCTTGGCATGGCCGGTCCCAAGCCCCTGCTGCAGAAAAAAGAAGGCTCGGGGGCTTAATAGTAACCTCAGGCTTTCTGCCCCGGAACTAGCATGAAGACCAGGGGTCAGAACGACAGTTTTCACCTGAAGCTTCTCACTCATGTTATTTTTTCTGGCAAATCCCCTGTACAACTTTTTTTTTTAGGTGCTTTCTCACCTGCATGACATCACCTTAATGATATTGTTACCTGATCTGTTCAGTCTTTAAACACTTTGTGGTGCCTTTACGTGTAATTTGGCTTTTTTGTATACAGGGATTAGAGAAGACACTTTACACCTTCAATTTGTACCGCTGTGGGAGGAAGGGTGACAGTTGGCCAGACTCCTTTTTATTGGTTCACACCAGCCGAAAAAATCACTAATCATTCTAAGTGCCACAAAGAAGTCAATAAATGTTCTCCAAAAAGATCTCAAATTCTGTCCCGTGTATCTGAGGAGCCTCGTGATTAATGATTACAGAATGCCAGTAAATTAGGAAGAATGAGATCCACATTAAAATGACATCTGCCCGTCTCCGTGATCTGATGCGATGCCATTGTTTGGCAGGGCGTTGGTAGGGCTGGGTCATCGGCAGATGGAGCTCTGTGCCATATGCCCACACGGTGGCTGCTTAATTTTGGAATTAGCAGACCATTCTTCCTATCCCCCGGAGAGTCATTAAAGCTTGAATAGAGGTATAATGAGGATGTTTATTCTGTGTCTTCTTTTATTCAGTTCAGAGACGATCAACGACGGCCAATTCCACACTGTAGAGCTGGTTACCTTCGACCAGATGGTTAATCTGTCTATTGATGGAGGGGCACCCATGACCATGGACAATTTTGGGAAACACTATACCCTCAATAGTGAAACGCCGCTGTATGTTGGAGGTAAGATTTACAACCAAAAAAAAAAAAAACGTCAGCATGACATTAGAAATATATTTTGATGATGAACATTTTTTCCAGTTCATGTGGAGCTACAAAGCCACATCCAAAGAATAGAACTTGCCAACATTCGACTATTGCTATCACCTATTGTCCAAGCAAGATATACAATTCATCAAATATGTTTTTATAATTTACCCGTTTATTTGACAGGGCTGTAGACCTTTTTTTTTCCTAAGGGGGGGTCAACCTTGGGCACCTAAAGAGGGAAAATAGGGCCATGCACTGTACGTGCCATGACAAATTATAGGTGTGGTAGCAGTGGGGCTTAAAACCTGAGCCTACGTAGCAACATAGGCCATAGTCCTTGTACACAGAGGCCTCATGTACATGAACATGTGAAGTCAGGTATGACAAATATGGGTAAATGTCTGTGCCCAAGGAGCCCAGGTGCTGCTTACAGCTTCCCATAGACATGACTGGCTGTACACGGGTATAAGCCGGTACTTGTGTCCACCCAGGAGAATACCCAAGCTATGGGAATACCAGCCAGGGTTCTGTGGGGGAAATTTGGACTGCCATATCCCCCCCTTATCTCTGCCCCAGTTATTTTTTGTTTAAATTAATCTAGAGACCACAGCTAAATGGCACCCCCAGTGGTCAAAGTAGGTATAGCAGGTAATTGTGCAATCTCGTGTATAGTATATGTATTTATTTATTTATTTCAGGTACCTATATAGCACCATCAATTTACGCATCACTTTACAGATACATTGTACATTTACATCAGTCCCTACTCTCAAGGAGCTAACAATAGATGTATTCTCCTTGCTGATGACAGGACAATGCGGCAAGGAGACACCGGAGAATGCCCAGGCTATGTGATTGCCAGGGAGGGAGATTGCCTGCGAGGGAAATTTTAAACCCCATATCCCCCCGTTATCTATACCTCTGTTATTTAATAAAATAAATCCAGAGACCACAAATAAATGGCGCCCCTAGCCTTCAGAGTAGGTATAGCAGGTACTTGTGTAAACCTGTGTTTAGCATACGAATGTATTTTCCCTGCTGTTGACAGAACAGTGCAGCAACGAGGTACAGGAGAATGCCCAGGCTATGAGAACACCAGTCAGGATGTTCTGGGGGAAATTTGGACCCCGTCCATCCCCCTTATCTATGCCCCTGTTGTTTAATTAAATTAATCTAGAAACCATAGCTAAATTGCACCCCCAGTGGTCAGTGTAGGTATAGCAGGTGCTTGTGTAAACCCGTGTATAGTGTACAGATGTATTCTCCCTGCTGATGACAGGACAGTGCAGCAAATAGACACAGGAAAATGCCCAGGCTATGGGAATGCCATCCAGGATGCTGTTGAGGAAATTTGGACCCCCATATCCCCCCTTATCCATACCCCTGATATTTAATCAAATAAATCCAGAGACCACAAATAAATGGCACCCCTAGCCATCAGAGTAGGTATAGCAGGTATTTGTGTAAACTTGTGTATAGCATACAAATGTATTTTCCCTGCTGTTGACAGGACAGTGCGGCAAGGTGGTACAAGAGAATGCCCAGTCTATGGGAACACCAGTCAGGATGCTGTGGGCGAAATATGGACCCCATCCACCCCCCTTCTCTATGCCCCCCATTGATTAATTAAATAAATCTAGAGACCATAGCTAAATTGCACCCCAAGTGGTCAGAGTAGGTTTAGCAGGTGCTTGTGTAAACCCGTGTATAGTGTACAGATGTATTCTCCTTGCTGATGACAGGACAGTGCAGCAAGTAGACACAGGAGAATGCCCTGGTTATGGGGATGCCAGCCAGGATGCTGTGGAGGAAATTTGAACCTCCATATTCCCCCCTAATCCATGCCCCTGTTATTTTATAAAATGAATCTAGAGACCACAGCTAAATGCCACCCCCAGTGGTCAAAGTAGCTATAGCCGGTAGATGTGCAAACCCGTGTACAGTGTATACATGTGTTCTCCTTGCTGATGACAGGGCAGTGCGGCAAGGAGACACAGGCTATGTGAATGCCAGCCAGGATGCTGTGAAGGAAATTTGGACCCCCATATGCCCCCCTTATCTATACCCATGTTATTTAACAAAATTAATCCAGAGACCACAACTAAATGACACCCTTAGCCTTCAGAGTAAGTGTAGCAGGTACTTGTGTAAACCCGTGTATAGTATACACATGTATTTTCCCTGCTGTTGACAGGACAGTGCCGCAAGTAGACACAGGAGAATGTCCAGGCTATGGGAACACCAGTCAGGATGTTCTGGGGGAAATTTGGACCCATCCATTCCCCTTATCTATGCCCCTGCTATTTTATTAAATTAATCTAGAGACCATAGCTAAATTGCACCCCCAGTGGTCAGAGTAGGTATAGCAGGTTCTTGTGTAACCCATGTATAGTGTACAGATGTATTCTCCCTGCTGATGACAGGACAATGCAGCAAGTAGACACAGGAGAATGCCCAGGCTATGGGGATGCCAGCCAGGGTGCTGTGGAGGAATTTTGAACCTCCATATCCCCCCTAATCTATGCCCCTGGTATTTGATAAAAATGAATCAGAGATCACAGCTAAATGGCACCCCCAGTGGTCTTAGTAGATATAGAAGGTACTTGTGTAAACCTGTTCATAGCGTATATATATATTATCCCTGCTGTTGACAGGACAGTGTGGAATGGAAACACAGAAGAATGCCCAGTCTATGGGAACACCAGCCAGGATGCTCTGGGGGAAATTTGGACCGTCATTTCCCCCCTTATCTACACCCCTGTTATTTAAATAAATGAATTTAGAGACCACACCTAAATGGCACCCCCAGTGGTCAGAGAAGGTATAGCACCCAGTTTCATCATATACAACATTTGAAGAAATCATTCCTCAGGGATTATTAGGATATTCTCATTTTTTCAATGAAATGGGTACATTAAGCATTAAAAACACAGCATATTTTAATTCTGGAGGAAGAGTTGCCTATAGCATCCAAATGAATATTTTTTAGTATAATCTACACTACAAAAATGTCAGTTGGATTCATTATCACCTTATCACCTCCTACTTTTGACATGCCCTCCCACTCTGCATTGGTGCATAAAGCATGCAGATTATATTTGATATTTACATGTGGCTTTTGGGTCACATGATAGTCTCCCAGCGCCGGCTTCAGTGTAGAAGAGGAACAGCTGACCATGGATGCCCCATAGTAAGCCTATGGATGATGTCGCCACATTGGCATTGCAGCCGTTGTCGCCGATCTCTCCTTATATCGGCCACTAGGGAGATCATGTGACCAGACTGGGGCATCCTCAGAATAGGCATGTATAGGCATCTTCCCTTTACAGGATATAAGGCTTAGAATGGGGGTGGGAGTAGGTTTAAGCCTAGTTCGTATTTGATTGGACCTCTACATTATGTAATGCCTGTCTCACTCAGCCAATTGCTGCAGTGGAGCTCCGCCGCCCTACAGGTATGTACTGAATTGTGCAGCTATCGTTTCAAAGCCTTTACTCATTTTTTTTCTATGTGTCCCATCAGGTAAATGGGATACAAAAGGGTCAAGTATAGAAAAGCATTTTATCTAGCCAGAGTTAGGACCAGATAGGAACATATGTGTCTTAAATACCTGTACTTAGCTCTTTGGCTATTCATGCTTTATATTTTAGGAATGCCGGTAGATGTGAACTCCGCTGCTTTCCGACTCTGGCAGATTCTAAACGGCACCAGCTTTCACGGCTGCATCCGCAACCTGTACATAAATAACGAGCTCCAGGACTTCACCAAGACTCAAATGAAGCCTGGGGTAGTCCCAGGATGTGAACCGTGCAAAAAACTCTACTGCCTCCACGGTATCTGTCAACCCAACGCTGCCAATGGGCCGGTGTGCCATTGTGAGACGGGCTGGATGGGCCCTCACTGCGACCAGCAGATCAGTAATGCTTGCATGGGACATAAGTAAGTGTGGAGTATTACTACATGGTGACCCCACCTGTAATGAGTCTTTCCTTCTTCATCTCCATGCCTGTGGTCTCCTTTGTGGTCTTTCATTGCTCCGTTGAATCCCACGCTTTATCCAGTTGCAAACCCTGGGCGTACTAGACACGCCAAAAAGAATGTAATCATTGTACACAGGGCGTGTCTAGTAGGTCCAGTGCTTCTGCCCTATAGCCAGGATCCTCTCTGTCCCAATACATGGCAATTCAGCTCTGCTTAATCACAGCTGCATTACCGAGTACACAGAGAAGGTAGAGGCAGCAGTAGCTGTCAAAGAAAAGCTGCCTGGCAATGTTTATCAGCAACATTGCTCAGCCGTGAATACAGATAGCTAAAATGAAACATTGTTTCATTTTGTAACTTTCTGTGTTTTTCATCTACAGATCAAAGGGATGAACTTTGATCTGCAGGTGAAGTCAGTTAAAGCAACCTTACAAGTAAAAAAAAAATTATTTTTTTTAAAAAATTAAATGTTCCTCTGTTGAACCCCTTATTAACCCTTAGTTTACTGTAAATCAGTCTTAATTAACTCCTTATTCTCCTTCTCCATTCAATTATAATTTTCGTGGTGATTTTTTTTCTATTTTATTAACTAAAATGTAAACTTTTTTTTCTGTTTTTGTTTGCTTTGTTCATTAATATTTTTACACCTTATACACTGTATTGTCAAAAGCATTGGGACACCTGCTTTTACAGGCACATGAACTTTAATGGCATCCCCGTCTTAGTCCATAGCATTCAATATTAAGTTGGCCCACCCTTTGCAGCTATAACCGCTTCAACTCTTCTGGGAAGGCTTTCCACAAGGTTTAGGAGTGTCTATGGGAATGTTTGACCATTCTTCCAGAAACGCATTTGTGAGGTCAGGCACTGATATTGGACGAGAAGGCCTGGCTCAGCTCTATCGCATTGAGGTCAGGACTCTGTGCAGGTGAGTTGAGTTCCTCCACCCCAGACTCGTTCATCCATGTCTTTATGGACCTTGCTTTGTGCAGTGGTGCACAGTCATGCCCAAACTGTTCCCACAAAGTTGGGAGCATGAAATTGTCGAAAATGTATGCTGACAACTTAAGAGTTCCCTTCACTGGAGCTAAGGGGCCAAGCCCAACCCCTGAAAAACAACTCCACACCATAATCCCTCCTCCATCAAATGATTTGGACCAGTGCACAAAGCAAGGTCCATAAAGACATGGATGAACGAGTTTGGGGTGGAGGAGTCCTGACCTCAACCCAATAGAACACCTTTGGTATGAATGAGAGCGGAGACTGTGAGCCAGGCCTTTTCGTTCAACATCAGCGTCTGACCTCACAAATGCTCTTCTGGAAGAATGGTCAAACATTCCCATAGACACTCCTAAACCTTGTGGATAGCCTTCCCAGAAGAGTTGAAGCTGTTATAGCTGCAAAGGGTGGGCCAACTCAATATTGAACCCTACAGACTAAGACTGGGATGCCATTAAAGTTCATGTGCGTGTAAAGGCAGGTGTCCCAATACTTTTGGTAATATAGTGTATGTGCCAATTAGTCACCATAGAAGGACCCAGATTTTGTCCTGAAATTACAAAAAACTGTTGTGTGGCTCCTCCAATTTCTTCTCCTTGTTGGTGAATGAGGGTTGTAAATACGTGTGGACTTTATGATGTCAATCCTTCTCTCATGCCAGGTGTGTACATGGGACGTGTATGCCCCTGGATGCTCTGACCTACAGCTGTGTGTGCAAGGAAGGTTACAAAGGTGCTCTGTGCAACCAGCAAGCAGAACTCTACAATCCTTGCAAGAACCTTCAGTGCCAGCATGGGCGATGCCAGATCTCTGATGTGGGTGAAGCCTACTGCGAATGTGACAGCGGCTACGTGGGCGAAGTCTGCGATCAGGGTAGGAAAAGTTCTGAGACTCTTTGAACTTTCATTGCTTGTATGTGGTGGAACATCCCATTTTTTACTACTGTGTCTGCTATGAGTCACTCAGAACACTCCATATACCATAGCGGTCACCGGTTCTTCCTCCATTGCAGGCCTGCCAGATTCATCAGTTTGAAGTGTGTGTGTGACAGCGGTGGGCCGATAGACATCAAAACTGGTTCCAATGGATATACCATATGCTTTCTCCTTCAAATCCTATCCATGTTTAAATATAGCATGGGTGGACCCTGGTCTGGTCCTAGGCCGCTACCTTCTCTGATAGCGACAAAGGGAGTGATCACCAAGCGGGAAATTCTTGGATGTGAACGGAGGAGCGCCTGGTATGAAAGTTCATAACGTTTGAAGCAGTGGCGTATCATCCATGGGTGCAGGGTGTTCACTGAACACGGGCCCCGAGGGGTGGGGGGGGGCCCACAGTGCTCTGACCAGCACTGCACATAAGGATGATCTGTCCCTGGTTGACAGCCGGGGATTATTGGTGTGGTGTGGGCTTGCACACGGGCCCACTAGTTTCATGATACGCCCCTGGTTTGAAGGACTTTTTGAAACCTTAAACCACTTGAAGACCAGGCCTTCTTCAGACACTTTCTGTTTAAAAGCTAAAATCAGTATTTTTTGCTTCAACCCCCAAACATAATATAATTTTTTTATAGCTGAGACCCTGCCATTGCAATTTTTTTGCCACACGGTATTTGCTCAGCGGTTTTTCAAATAATAAAAATACACTAATGAAAAAATGAAACAAACACAATATATAATCCAATTTTTCTTTTAACCAGCTGAAAAAATAAAAAACCTGATAGTTTCAGCCATCCTCTGCTCCCCTCCAAATCCCCCACTCCCAACACAAATCCCCCCCCCACCCCAAATCCCCTCTCTTAGCACTATTATGGTCCCGCAGCGGGACCCTTTCATATGTTCTGCTGCAGGCCCCCTTCCTGCCCTTACATTAGAATCCCAATATTCCCAGAGCCCCTTTACATCAGAGTCCACCTTTAGAGTAAATCAGAGTCCGCAGGGTTTGCCTTAAAGGGCAAGCAGGTACTCGGTGGATCCTGATGTAAAGGGGAACTCTGTGGACCCTGATGTAAAGGGGAACTTTGTGGACCCTGATGTAAAGGGGAACTCTGTGGACCCTGATGTAAAGGGGAACTCTGTGGACCCTGATGTAAAGGGGAACTCAGTGGACCCTGATGTAAAGGGGAACTTTGTGGACCTTGATGTAAAGTGGAACTCTGTGGACCCTGATGTAAAGGGAAATCTAGTGGACTCTGGTGTGAAGGGAAACCCTGGTGTAAGAGGTTCTCTGGTTTACATCAGAGTTTGCAGATTTCCTCCTTACATCAGAGCCCGCAGAGTTCTCTTTGCACTATAGCTCTGATGTAAGAGGGAACACTGTAAACTCTGGTGTAAGAAGTTGTCTGGTCACCAGAGCCACTCTTAAATCAGAGTTCCCCTTTAGACCAGAGTCCACAACATTGCCCCTTACATCAGGGTCCACAGAGTTCCCCTTTACACCAGAGTCTGCAGAGTGAATACACTAAGGTAAAGGGGTTCACTGATGTAAGAGGGGAGTTAGGGCACTGATATAAGGGGGGACCTTTATATCAGTGTCCCCCTCCTTACCTTAAGGTCTCCACTCGCCCCTTACATCTGTGACCCCCCAATAGAGTGACTGACTGCGTCACACACTAACCTGTAATTCCCTGCAGGCTTTGGTCCTCCTTACCCCCTCCTTGCAGATGCTTTCAAATTTGCTGGAATGGGGCTAAGCACCTTGATGTCACTATGCACTTGACCAGTGGCCCACCAAGTCCTCCCCCCCCCCCCCTGCTCAAGGCAATCCCCAGTGGGCCAGAGCCGAACTCAGCTGATTACTAATCAGCCGGCACCAGAACTGTGCATGCGCATGGGGGGGCTCTTATCGCTGCATGGGCACGGCAGCGTTAAGGTCCCCTGTCCCTTAAAAGTGGGGTAATGTGTTAAGGAAATTAGGCGGCCACGAGGCCCCGGTGAGCGCGAGGCCTTAGGCGACTGCCTAATTTGCCTAATTAAAGAGCCGCCTCTGCCTGTGGGTTGCGGAGGATGAAGAATTGCATTTGTGTGACGGTTTCTTGTATTTTGCATGGATCTGCGCAGCTGACAGAGCAGATAAACACCAAGCCTTTCTTTACAATGAATATTTGATGAATTGTTATGTTTCAGCGACAGATCAGCATTAATTACACGCTCATTACCCAGAAATGATTGCCGTCTTAATAAAGAAAACATAAACACAATTAACACTTCGCCATTTCACTCGTTTTTTTCTTCTCTTTTTACGCAGAGTCGGAGTGTCGAGGGGAGCCCGTCCGGGATTACTACCAGGTGCAAAGAGGTTACGCCATCTGCCAAACCACCCGCGTGGTGTCCTGGGTGGAGTGCCGGGGCTCGTGCCACAACCAGGGCTGCTGCACGGGGTTACGCATGAAGCGCAGGAAGTACACGTTCGAGTGCAGCGACGGATCCTCGTTCGTGGAAGACGTGGAGAAGCCCATCAAATGCGGCTGTTCCCAGTGTATGTAGGATTTTGACGGACTGGATTATCACGCTAGATCATACCACATACAAGGGGCACGCGAGAAGAGAAAACCGATGGACAATGACGTGATGTAAAACTGGACTTTGCTTCCCATTCAGATGTGTGAAAACATCTTAATGTCTGTGGCATCTAAAAAAAA
>BLSH010106274.1:880006-894802 GCA_018402905.1 Glandirana rugosa
CGGTGTTTCATAGGACGAATGTTATGCGGTTTGTCGTGTCTCTGTTCGGAGTTTGGAAGACCGTGTCAGTAAACCTCACTACTCTGGTTTTGACTCGAAAAACCGGTGTTGGTATTTGCGATGTAAACCTCTCCTCAGTTGTTCCGGACACTTTGTGCCTCCACCTAGCGACTACAAAACCCCCACACACTCGATGTTTTCGTGTCCTTTAAACCAGTTTTAACTACCGTTCTACTTACGTCATAAAATAGTTGCATGCATGAACCTGTAAGGTTGTACTGTTACTAGGTTTTGTGTTCCGGTTCAGCTGGACAGTAACCGATGTCGTCTTATTTCACTTCCAAGACCTCAAGACTGAGATGGCCACTCCAGAACCTTCACTTTATTCTGCTGTAGCCAATGACAGGTCGACTTGGCCTTGTGTTTTGGATCATTGTCATGTTGGAATGTCCAAGTACGTACGTTGATAAAATACTGCATTCATCTTGCCATCAATTTTGACCAAATTTCCTGTGCTTTTGTAGCTCACACACCCCCAAAACATCAGCGATCCACCTCCGTGTTTCACAGGCCTTGTTGACTCCTCTCCAAATGTAGCGTTTATGGTTGTGGCCAAAAAGCTCAGTTTTGGTCTCATCACTCCAAATGACTGTGCCAGAAGGTTTGAGGCTTGTCTCTGTGCTGTTTGGCGTATTGTAAGCAGGATACTTTGTGGCATTTGCGTAGTAATGGCTTTCTTCTGGTGACTCGACCATGCAGCCTCCTTATTCTGCATCTTGGAACAGCCACACCACATGTTTTCAGAGTCCTGTATTTCACCTGAAGTTATTTGTGGGTTTTTCTTTGCATCCCGAACAATTTTCCTGGCAGTTGTGGCTGAAATTCTAGTTGGTCTACTGTGACCGTGATTTGGTTTCAACAGAACCCCTCATTTTCCACTTCTTGATTAGAGTTTGAACACTGCTGATAAGCATTCTCAAATCCTTGGATATCTTTTTATATCCCTTTCCTGTTTTATACAGTTCAACTACCTTTTCCCGCAGATCCTTTGATAATTCTTTTGCTTTCCCCATGACACAGAATCCAGAAACATCAGTGCAGCACTGGATGAGAGATGCAAGGGTCTGTCCAGAGGAGTCCAAAAACTCATTGACCTTCTATATACACACACTAATTACAAGCAAACAGATCACAGGTGAGGATGGTTACCTTTAATAGCCATTCAAACCCCTTTGTTTCAACTTGTGTGCATGTTATCAGGCCAAAATCACCAGGGTATGTAAACTTTTGACCAGGGTCATTTGGGTAGTTTCTGTTGTCATTAGGATTAAAAAAGAGTAAACATAGTTGATTGATAATAAATGGCTTCAGCCAAACTCTGACCATGAGTGAAAGGAATGTTTTTGTGTTCCCATTCGTATTCTCTGAAAAATGGCCAAGAAATCATAAATTCTGAAAGGGTATATAAACTTATGAGCACAACTGTATCAGTTTCTCCATCAGATTCCCCCTTACATTAGGGTCCCATCAGAGTTCCTATCAGAATCCTCCTTACTTAAGAGATTATTTAAGATATTTATATAAAGATCTCAGAGTGCCCCCTTTATATCAGGGTCCCTATCAGAGTCCCCATTACATTATAGCCCTCCCTTATATCAGGGTCCCCATCAAAGTCCCCATTACATCATAGCCCCCCTTATATCAGGGTCCCTATCAGTGTCCCCATTACATCATAGTCCCCCCTTATATCAGAGTCTCCATTATATCATAGCCCTCCTTATATCAGGTTCTCCATCAGAGTACCCCTTTATATCAAGGTCTTCATCGGATTCCCCCTTACATTAGAGTCCCATCAGAGTCCCTATCAGAATACCCCTTACATCATAGTCCTTCCTTATATCAGGCTCTCCATCATAGCCCCCCTTATTTTAGGTAGAGAGTGATAGGTGTCCCGGGAGCCACACATTAATTCAAAGCTTGCTGTGTGATAGTGAATGGCAGTCTCAGTCTGGACCCCGCCAGGCCACGTCCCCAACATGTTTCACTCCGCCCACCGGAGCTTACTCATGGGGTTCCCCATAAGTAAGCTCCGGTAGGCAGAGTGAAATGCATTGGAGGCGTGGCCTTGCGGGGGTCCAGACTGAGACTGCCATTCACTATAACACAGCAAGCTTTGACTTGATGTGTGGCTCCCGGGACACCTATCACTCTCTACCATTGCCTGGACCATAGACAAGCTCTCTTTCCAGCCAGCACTCACAGTAGTGGTCACAGAACTTCATTCCCTCACAGCCTGAGCAATTCACACACATATCTTGGTTACCCCTTATTATAGGGTCTCCATCAGATTCCCTGTTACATTTGGGTCCGTATCAGAATCCTACCTTAAATCAGAGTCCCTCCTTATATCAGGGTCTGCATCTGAGTTAATTCCTTATATCAGCCCCCCCCACCCTTATATTGAGGTCCTAATCAAAGTTCCCCTTACATCAGGTCAAAGCAGAGATTATAGTCATCCTCTGCTGACCTGAATCCTCAACCCATGCACATGGAGAATATGCCACTGACCCTAGCCATGGGCCAAATAAAAGCCTGTAGTGGGCCAGATCTGGCCCATGGGTCATAGTTTGGAGACCCCTGCTGTGAATGTAAAAACATTGTTTAGATAGTTTGAAAATTAGCATACAAATAACAGGGCCTGGAGATGGCCTTGGATAAGGAATGGCTAGGTGCCTATAAAAAAGTGGTTTCTGAGGTTAGGGGTGGAGAGGGAATAGGCAAAGACTATTTATACCCTCATAAGGAAACTTTTTTATGGTGTGTCCATCTCCCCTGGTGTCTCCTTAACCTGTGTTTCTTTTTGTATTACTTCAGTTAAATATACGTTTCGGCACGTACAGCGACCTTCAGGAGCTGTAGGCATTTCCACAAAATAAGGTGTATGGATCTATGGATCATAGATGTAAAAAGACGTACAGAAAGTTCAACAGGTTCAAAGGCAAAGAGGAAACCAGCAGATGAACCCATACCTACTTGGGAATCAACCCTCTCTATTGACCTCAGTTTACGCATTTAACAATAATATAAACACTTAATTGTTAGATTCAAATTAGGGACTTAAATCAGTTCTGAGTGTTAATGCATGCTTCTGGATGATTGAACTCTTGGTTGCTCAGGAAGCATGGCCATAGCTGGTCCAGCTCTTCCAGTCTCCAACTCTGTGAATCCAGCACATGGCTATCTTATTTCATTTTTGGCCTCCCCCCATTTCCAGCCAACATCACTTCCTGTTTGACTAGCTTTTACAAACCAGTTCAACAAGTTAATTAGCATTTAAATAGAGGAAGCCCAGCTTCTCACTTCTAGACGGTTGCTATAATGTATTATTCCATATATTTATAGGCTATAAAAATCACTAAAATAGCCATGGAAACATGCTTTTATAGACCTTATATCATATGGCATATTAGACTGGCAAACCTATCATCAAGAAATGAGAAATCTGCTAATCATTACTGATAGTTTTTGGTGCAGGAATCTCAGGACTGAGAACAAGTGTAAACTCTACAGCTCCCCTAAACAAAAAAAGAAACACAGCATACCCTTCACTAAACCACCCAACAACACTTAGCTCTCCCTTAACCAAACATGCTGTCTGTATTCCAGACCAGCCTTTCTCAACCAGTTTTCCTCACAAGGTTGCTAGGGGTTCCATTGAGCTGTGGTTAATTGACCTCCCATTTGATGATGACTGCATAGTTCTGGGGGTCAATGCCACTTGGCAGTGCCTGCTGCATGAACCCAATGATATTTTTGGCTACCTAAAATGGGGAATTTTTTTCCACTAATCACCAATATAAGTGCCATTTCCCACTGACTAGTAATGTAAGGAGCATTCTTCCCTCTGACCAGCAATGTAAGGGACATTCTTCCCACTGACCACCAATGTAAGGGACATTCTTCCCACTGACCACCAATGTAAGTGCCATTTTCTTAATGACCACCAATGTAAGGGACGTTCTTCCCATTGGCCACCAATTTAAGGGGCATTCTTCCCACTGACCACCAATGTAAGTGCCATTTTCTTAATGACCACCAATGTAAGGGACATTCTTCCCATTGGCCACCAATTTAAGGGGCATTCTTCCTACTGACCACCAATGTAAGGATTGTTCTTCCCACTGACCACCAATGTAAGGGACATTCTTCCCACCGATCAATGTAAGGAACATTCTTCCCACTGACCACCAATGTAGGGGACATTCTTTCCACTGATCAATGTAAGAAGCATTCCTCCCACTGACCACCAATGTAAGCAGCATTCTTCCCACTGATCAATGTAAGAAGCATTCTTCCCACTGATCACCAATGTAAGGGACATTCTTCCCACTGACCTCCAATGCAAGGACTATTCTTCCCACTGACCAGCACTGTAAGGATCATTCTTCCCACTGACCACAAATGCAAGGAACATTCTTCCCACTGATCACCAATGTAGGGAACATTCTTTCCACTGACCACCAATGTAAGGAGCACTCTTCCCACTGACCACCAATGTAAGGAACATTCTTCCCACTGACCACCAATGCAAGGAGCATTCTTCCCACTGACCACCAATGTAAGGAGCATTCTTCGCACTGATCACCAATGTAGGGAACATTCTACCCACTGACCACCAATGTAAGGAACATTCTCCCACTGACCACCAATGTAAGGAACATTCTTCTCACTGACCACCAATAAATTGGTTTTAGCAGGGGTTCCCCAAGACCTGAAAATAATCTCAAGAGCTCCTTTGGGGTAAAAAGGTTAATAAAGACTGCTCCAGAACCCAACGTTCAAACCAACTCCTAAATTGAGACCTTAAAGCAAAACTACACCACAAGCCAAAAAAGCAATTTAATTATTTTTTATTATTCAGGGCAAACTCCCCATCCATGTCTCCATCCATCCTTCCTCTCCCCCATCCATCCATGTCTCCATTCTTTATTTTTCTGAGAAATCGCTTTAAGTTACCCCCCTCCCCCAGCATTTCTGGTTGTGGCCATCTTGAGTAAGGACAGATGACTCATGCAGCATTTACTTCCTGGAATTTATCTGCCCTTAGCTCAGACATGCAGAGAAGAAGGTGTGCTTAGCCAAGAAAACCTCTCCTCCCTGGGATATCCATCTGCTTATAGCTCACTCATGCAGGCAGGAAGGTGTGCTTAGATGAGGAAGCCCCTCCTCCCGTGAAGACTCCTGGGATGTATGACATAATTTGCCTAGACCAGAAACGAGGAAACAACTGAAGAAATGTAAATATATATATAACACAATTAAATATAATATGCCTTCCTATTTACTAATGCTGCCAGTATAAAGATGAATAATAGTCAATTTAACACTGCAGTAAAGAAATCATGGTGCACCAAGATCCCAGCACCATTAGAAACCAAGATCTTTTTGGCTACCTTAAATGGGGGCATTTTTCCTACTGATCACCAATGTAAGGAACATTCTTTCCACTGACCACCAATGTAAGGGACATTCTTTCCACTGACCACCAATACAAGGAGCATTCTTCCCACTGACCACCAATGTAAGGGACATTCTTTCCACTGACCACCAATGCAAGGAGCATTCTTCCCACTGACCACCAATGTATGGAACATTCTTCCCACTGATCACCAATGTAAGGAACATTCTTCCCACTGACCACCAATGTAAGGGACATTCTTCCCACTGACCACCAATGTAGGGGGGATTCTTCCCACTGACCACCAATGTAAGGGACATTCTTCCCACTGACCACCAATGTAGGGGGGGATTCTTCCCACTGATCACCAATGTAAGGGACATTCTTCCCACTGACCACCAATGTAAGGACCATTCTTCCCACTGACCACCAATGTAAGGAACATTCTTCCCACTGACCACCAATGTAGGGGGGAATTCTTCCTACTGATCACCAATGTAAGGAGCATTCTTCCCACTGACCACCAATGTAGGGGGGAATTCTTCCCAATGACCACCAATGTAAAGAACATTCTTCCCACTGACCTCCAATGTAAGGAGCATTCTTCCCACTGACCACCAATACTGCAGTAAAAAAAACATGGTGCACCGAGATCCCAGCACCATTAGAAACCACTCCATAATTATTTCTTCCATCGTTTTACATTGCTGCTGCTCTAGCAGATTTGAACCCGTTTCTTTCCCCGTTCGGGTGAGCAGGCTATAGATCTGCGCAGTAAGGCCCCAGTGAACATCTGCGCAAAGCACTGCACAGACCAACATACTGCTTTATGAAATATAGATGGTATTAATAATTTTAACAGATGCAATGGGGTACATTTACTAACACTGTAGCACTCAGAATGTGGGGCAGCTGTGCATGGCAGCCAATCAGCTTCCAACTTCAGCTTGTTTAACCAGTTGCCAACCTCCCGGCGTGGATTGACGGCGGCAACATAGCTCTCCTGCGCGAACTGCCATCACCTTACGGCAGGCGCGGTAGCGTGTATTGTGGGTGCGCGCTGCCGGATGCGCACTCGCTGGTTAGCGGGGGAGCCAATCAGCGGCTGGGGTGGACTCGATGTCGGCTACCCACAAACGTTTTCCTGCAGTGACAGAACGGGGATTCGCGAATGTAAACAAGCGGATCCCCATTCTGACAGGAGAGAGGAGAGTGATCGTCTGTTCCCAGTATATGGGAGCAGTGATCACTCTCCTCCCCCAGTCATCCCAGCCCCCATACAGTTAGAACACACTGACAGGGAACACATTTAACCCTTTGAGCGCCCCTAGTGTGAACCCCTTCCCTGCCAGTGACATTTACACAATAATCAGTGCATTTTCATAGCTCTGATCGCTGCATAAATGTGAATGGTCCCAAAAAAGTGTCCAATATGTCCGCCGCAATATCGCAGATCGCCGCCATTACTAGTAAAAAAAAAAAAAATGCCATGAATCATTTCTCATAGTTTGCAGATGCTATAACTTTTGCGCAAACCAATCAATATACGCTTATTGCGATTTTTTTTTTACCAAAAAAATGAAGTAGAATATATATTGGCCTAAACTGAGGAAGACATTTTTTTTTTTTATATATATATTTTTTTTTATATGTATTATAGCAAAAAGTAAGAAATATTCGATTTTTTTTCAAAATTGTCTCTCTTTTTTTGTTTATAGCGCAAAAAATAAAAACCGCAGAGGTGATCAAATACCAGCAAAAGAAAGCTCTATTTGTGGGGGAAAAAAGCAGGTCAATTTTGTTTGGGTACAACATCGCATGACCGCGCAATTGTCAGTTAAAACAACGCAGTGCCGAATCGCAAAAAGTGCTCTGGTCAGGAAGGGGGCAAATCCTTCTGGGTCTGAAGTGGTTAATTAACCCCTTAACTTACATATACGGTGGCAAGGCTGCACAGGATCACGTACCTAGTACATGATCCCGCACCTCCGGGTCTGGGGCGCACATGCGTGCCGCCAGCAACCCGCTCCCGCTGTGATTATACACAGCAGGAGCTGATCTGCGGGTACCTAGGACTCAATGTCCGCCGGCACCCACTGATCGTTAGGCAGAGAGCCAGAACGGCGATCCGCCTATGTAAGCAAGGCAGATCGACATTCTGTCAGTAGGGAAGGCATGGATCCTAGGTCTCTGCAAAGCAGGGACATGGGTCAGTGCCTTCCTCTAGTAAAAGCACCCCCACCCCCCCACAGTACACAAGCACTGGATAGGAACACATTTAACCCTTTGATCTCCCCTAATGTTAACCGCTTCCCAGCCAGTGTCATTAGTACAGTGACAGTGTATATTTTTTTAGCACTGATCACTGTATTGGTGTTGTTGGTCCCCAAAAATCTGTCACTTAGTGTCCGATTTGTCTGCCGCAATATCGCGGTCCAGCTATAAATCGCTGATCCCCGCAATTACTGATCCCTCCTGTATTGATTTGTATTGTAACTGTACTGTCTGCCCCCATGTTGTAAAGCGCTGCGCAAACTGTTGGCACTATATAAATCCTGTATAGTAATAATAATAATAATAATAATAGTAATAATTGCTACTAAAAATAAATAAATAACATTTTCATAAATATATCCCATAGTTTGTAAACGCTATTACTTTTGCGCGAACCAATCAATATACGCTTATTGGGATTTTTTTTAACCAAAAACATGGAGCAGAATGCATATTGGCCTAAATTGATGAAGACATTTTATTTTTTACATTTTTCTTATTGGATACGTTTTATAGCAGAAAGTAAAAAATATTGTTTGTTTTTTTCAAATTTGTCAGTTGTTTTTGTTTATAGCGCAAAAAAAATAAAAACCGCAGAGGTGATTAAATACCACCAAAATAAAGCTCTTTTTGGTAAAAAAATTACATCATTTTTATTTGGCTACAGCGTTGCATGACCGCGCATTTGTCAGTTAAAGTAACACAGTGTCGTAGCCCAAAAAAATGGCCTGGTCAGGAAGGGGGGGGTAAATCTGCTGGAGGTTAAGTGGTTAAGATTTGACTATAAAACCTGGAAGCTGATTGGTTTCTCTGGAGAGCTGCACCAGATTTTGCACTCTCCAGTGGTAGTAAATCTCCTCCATACTGTATGTATTTAAGAACATTGCACACAAAGAAGACATTCAGGGCCGGTTCACACCACATGCAGTTCAGTACGTTTTGTTTTTTTTCTGCATCCAAAACACATGAAAAGTAGGTTGTTTGGTTATCAATGGCATTGTTCACACCAGTGCTTGCAGTTCCAGAAAAAAAAAGTAGAACCTGCTGCATTTTTCCTGCACTGGACTGTACTGGAACGCAGTAAAATGCATCAAAAATGCACAGGAACACCCATATCCTTTTTTAAGGTTAAGAAAAAAGAGGGGGGAAATGCACTGGACTGCACTAAAAACGCATCAAAAACGCACATGCAGAAAAACATCTGAAACGCATCCAGACTGCGTTTCTATGGTGTGAATTGGCCCTCAAAATGAAGGCTGTAAAGTGTGTGGGGGGGGGTATTTTTAAATAAAAAAGTTCACTTCCTGTTCCCCAATCCCAAAAAAAGGAGACATCTGTTACAAATGAAACTTTAGCTAAACATAGCTGCAATAAGTTGCAGAGGAAACTGAAATACATAGCAACCATTTCACCGGAAGCACGTGGTGGTGAATGTATCGGAATCTCTCGGAATGTATCGGAATTTGTTCTGGATAGAGCAACAATAAATCCTCTGTTAGATTCTTATGGTTGTGTCCCTTTGATGATTTCCAAGCTTCGTCCCAATTAAGCTTCACGGAAAATTCACCTCTTGTAAAAATGTAATAAATGTATCCACATTCATTTAAAAAATAAAAAATAAAAATTGTGCATTTGTCACATTTTTACTTTGGAGGCTGCAGATCAGTGAATGGCAGGTGCAGCCCCAGATCCCTGCAGAGGTACGGACCTTCAGGGATCCCAAGGCTGGGTGGCGCTTGAAAGGGCCGAACACACGGTACAAATTATCGGACAAAAATTGTCGTACGACAGCCTGTCATCCGATAATCTGACCGCTACTACGCTCCATTCGACAGCCGATTTTCAATTATCGTCCAACAAAAGTTGTATGAGCGGACTAGAAAGCTTTTGTCTGCCGACAAGGCGTCGTGCGATTTTCGGCTCGTCTCTGTATAGAAGTTGGACAAACAAAAGTTGTAAGTACAAACACGTAGGAATGAGCTGGAAGTGTAAACACGAAATTAGCGGAAGGGGCGCAAAGGGTGACGCAGGAAAACGGAACTTCCTCTTTATACACTCGTAACACGTCACTACGTTCGCATTTTTCGAACGATAACTTTACTCAGACAAAATCACGGACAGCCGATTTTGGGAAAAGTTGGACGTGCGATCGTACAATAATCGCACAGTGTGTACGAGGCTTAAGAGTTCCCTTCACTGGAACTAAGGGGCCAAGCTCGACCCCTGAAAAACAACCCCACACCCTAATCCCCCCCTCAACCAAATGATTTGGACCACTGCACAAAGCAAGGTCCATAAAGACATGGATGAGCATCTTTGGGGTGGAGAAACTTGACTGTTCTTCACAGAGTCCTGACCTCAACCCAATAGAACACCTTTGGGATGAATTAGAGCGGAGACTGTGAGCCAGGCCTTCTCGTCCAACATCAGTGCCTGACCTCACAAATGCCCTTCTGGAAGAATGGTCAAACATTCCCATAGACACTCCTAAACCTTGTGGACAGCCTTCCCAGAAGAGTTGAAGCTGTTATAGCTGCAAAGGGTGGGCCAACTCAATATTGAACCCTACAGACTAAGACTGGGATGTCATTAAAGTGGTTGTCAACTTGTGACAACCACTTTAACCTACAGGTAAGCCTATGATAAGGCTTACCTGTAGGTGCCCTGCATATCTCCTAAACCTGCATGGTTCAGGAGATATGCAGTGTTGAAGCTGTGCCGATGTCATGTCGGCACATGGGCAGTGAAGGAACGGCCTCTGTGGCGTTCCTCCACTGCGACCGTGCCGTGACTGGCAGCTCCCACACTTGGGTTGCCACCTCATCCCTTTAATCCAGGACACATATGAATTACACAGGTTCTGGGGCTAATTTAATGCAGATGAGGCACCAAGTGAGTTTAATTACCACCTTAATCAGCCACAGAACCTGTGTAATTATTATGTGTCCTGGATTAAAGGGATGATGTGGCAACCCTATCCCGCACGCATGCGCGTGAGTGACGTCACACGACTCCGGCCAGTCACAGCACCGGAGTCGCGGCCCCGGAAGGAAGAGGGGCAGAAGATGGATGCCACCAGCACAGACCACAGCGCTGGACGTTGCAGGTTTCGTTTGCAGGTAAGTGGCACATAATGGGCTACTATGCGATGCATAGTAGCCCACTATGATTCTACTTTACAGGGAAACATAGAGGAAGTAAATCCCATCTGGGTTTACTTCCTCTTTAAAGTTCATGTGCGTGAAAAGGCAAATGTCCCAATACTTTTGGTAATATAGTGTATGTTGCTTAATTACCATTACTGACCAATCCAATTGTTGTAAGAAGGGCAAGTAATGCAAATTATAACAGCAGATGGATTCAGCTGTCCCTAATTGGATAACATGCTACGTAATGACTGAAGGAATCACCCAAACCTCAACATGATGAGCTAAATTATCCAAGCCCTTGGTGTGTTCAATGTAGACAAATCATGAACTTTTGTTCACTTGGTATATAATTAGAGGTCACATGATCTTTTTGGGGGGTCACATGAACATCTAAAGAGTTTAAGTTGGCATTAAAATGTTCCTCAGACCCTCTCTTTTTTTATTTTGGAAGCATTTGGAAGTTGTGTAGGTCGAAGATGAGGTCATTTGTCCAGGAACAGCGTAGGGTGATGTTGTTTTTAAAATGATACCAGTGCCCACTTTTTCTGGTCCACTTGTTTGTACATGATTGTATTAGAGCAGTGGTCTCCAAACTATGGCCCCCCGCTGGATAGATGTGGCCCTTTAGGCTGAGTTCACAGTGCAGACGCAGCTCTGGTGTCCGGTGCGTCCCCGTTCTCTGTTTCGGGGATGAATCATGCCCAAATTTTTGCCTTAATTTGGACCTGGAGCCAAAGACACACAGGACCCCTGTGCAATCCGCTCCGCAGCCACCACATAGATGTGTGAAACGGCTTCATTGAGAGCCGGGCAGACTCTCCTGTCATGTGAATTGGAAATGTATCCTCTAGTACAGTCATGTACAAACAAGTATACCGGAAACCAATGGGATTGCCACTGGTAGACATTTAATGGTGACCCTCTCTATTAGCATGGCAAAATGACCTTATCTCTGAACAACACAGCTTCCAAAAAAAAGAGAGGGTCTACAGAACATTTCAGCTTCATCCTCTGAAGATTAAAAGTGTAGCGGAATAGTGGTTTGTCACAAGTAGAATTTTATCGGGGTCACTTTCTACCGGCGTGGCCAATTTACCCCATCTCTGCTTCAAAAAGTTTCCAAAAAAGAGAGTCTGAAGAACATTTTAGCTTCATCCTCTAATGCGGGGTTTCTCAACCAGTGTTCCTCCAAAGGTTGCAAGGGGTCCTTGAGCAATGGTCAATTTCTACCTCTCAGATAAATTCCCAATGGCATCATTGATCTTTTTAGCTATCTGTAAGGGGGTAATTCTTCCGAATGACCACAAGTGTAAGGAGCATTCTTCCCATTGACCATCACACCAATGTATCATGAGTTGTAGATCTTTTTAGCAGGGGTTCCCGAGACCGGAGAATTATTTCAAGGGTTCCTCGGTGTTGAAAAGGTTGAGAAAGGCTGCTCTGATGCAATCACAATAAGAGGGTGAAGCTAAAATGTTCTGCAGGGCCACTCTTTTTTTTTTATTTTGGAAACTTTTGGAAGTCCTGTAGTTCGGAAATGAGGTCATTTGGCCATACCGGCAGACGGTGACGCCATTAAACCTCTGCTGGTGGCAAACCACTTTTTTGGTCTACTTGTATGTACATGATTGTATTAGGCAGGCATCCTCAAACTAGGCCCTCCAGCTGTTGCGGAACTACACATCCCATGAGGCATTGTAAAACTCTGACATTCACAGACATGACTAGGCATGATGGGAATTGTAGTTCCTGAACAACTGGAGGGCCATAGTTTGAGGGCCCCTGTATTAGAGGATACATTTCAGAGGATGAAGCTGAAAGGACAGAAAATAATGGTGTACAGTGATCTGTTTAAAGATCAAAGCGGTTACACAGTATATTTTGGAACTTCCCACGTATGATCTCAATTGGGTACAATGAATAAATGTGTTAAACTACTGTGAAACTTTCATTCTGAAGTAATAGGGACAGCATAATATAAGATCACCACTAAAAAAGCTTGTTTACTTGTAACCTTGGGATTTATATATGCTCAATCGAAACTATGCTGATTCTAATCCCTTCAAACGTGTTAGCTGTTTCTTTTTTTTTGTGTGCATATTATGTACATGCAATCTATATACATTATAGAGAAAGCCATTTTATATGCTGGATCTATCAGTATTCTTATCACTGAGGCACTTAGCTTTGGATATCACTGCAGTCCATATAAAATGCATCTGTCTTGTTTCGGTGAGACTAAGGGTCCATCAATAAAATATCATTTTAACATATCCATTTGTTCAAGGCATTTTCAATAGATTATACCTTCAAACAGGTCTGTTTATAAATACGTTAACACAAAACGACCAGTTGGGGATGTGGTTTTTTTTCTGTCTTTGGCACCACTTCATGATCTTTAAAGTCGAGGCAATGCCGTCACTTACCTTAACAACGTTGCCTTCCCACTTCCTGCATTCAGATACTAATACATCTCAATAAAAATATGTTTTCCTAAGTGGTCATGAGACTGCATAGCTCTGGTGTTTGAGCAGGGCCAACAACGGTGCAGAATCCTTAGAGCTGTGATGTCATCGTGCATCGATTTCCATAGCTCTATGGTGTGGCTGGGCCTGGAAAAGTTGATGCCTACCAACTGCTGTGATAGACGCACTTACTTTAGCTTTGCAAATGACTTGACTGCTTGACAAAGGGGGTGAAGCCCCTGAAACGCGTAACAACTCGCTCTTCCGTCTGATGTTGTTTGGCCTCCTGTCAGTGGTATGAGTTTACGGCCATAGATACTGCTGGCCATTCATCTATCAGGAGAGTCTTCTCCTGTGCACAGTAGCTGCCGGTGAGACTAACTGGATCACTGTCCTATGTTCCGTTTCTATCATTCCCTGCCTCTGGATCTGGAGTAAAGCTGTTTTATAAATGGATGTTCTACTGCTACATTAATCATTGCACCCTGCTGTTGTCTCTTTTATCTGGAAAAGTTGATGCCCACCAGCTGCTGTGATAGATGCACTTACTGGAGCTTTGCAAATGACTTGACTGCTTGACAAAGGGGATGGAGCCCATGAAACGTGTAACCTCTTGCTCTTCCGTCTGATGTTGCTTGGCCTCCTGTCAGTGGTATGAGTTTACGGCCATAGACACTGCTGGCCATCCATCTATTCGGAGAGTCTTCTGTGCACAGTAGCTGCCGGTGAGACTAACTGGATCGCTGTCCTATGTTCCGTTTCTATCATTCCCTGCCTCTGGATCTGGAGTAAAGCTGTTTTATAAATGGATGTTCTACTGCTACATTAATCCTTGCACCCTGCTGTTGTCTCTTTTATCTGGAAAAGTTGATGCCCACCAGCTGCTGTGATAGATGCACTTACTGGAGCTTTGCAAATGACTTGACTACTTGACAAAGGGGGTGGAGCCCCTGAAACGCGTAACAACTCGCTCTTCCATCTGATCTTGCTTGGCTTCCTGTCAGTGGTATGAGTTTACGGCCGTAGACACTGCTGGCCATCCATCTATTCGGAGAGTCTTCTCCTGTGCACAGTAGCTGCCGGTGAGACTAACTGGATCGCTGTCCTATGTTCCGTTTCCATCATTCCCTGCCTCTGGATCTGAAGTAAAGCTGTTTTATAAATGGATGTTCTACAGCTACATTAATCCTTGTGACCTGCTGTTGTCTCTTTTATCTGGAAAAGTTGATGCCCATCTGCCTTCTCGCTCAACAATGTGCAAAGTCCCCGAGGTGGGGGAAACAGTTCATCAGTTCAGTAAACGTTTCGAGGTCATTCACGTAGATAGTGTCGTCGACCACCCGTAGTTGAAAAGGTCTATTTTCTCTGTTGTCGTCCAGTGTTCCTAATTACATCGACATCTTGTAGGTAAATATTTTGTCGAAATGAAGTCTAGGTCTCCGTCCCTTAC
>BLSH010106274.1:894812-913968 GCA_018402905.1 Glandirana rugosa
CAATCAGAGTGGCCGTCGATGACACGTGTCCTCTTCTGAGAGGCTTATCTACCTACCGGTCGTCACAGATGTCGGTCAACTCGCTCTTCCGTCTGATGTTGCTTGGCCTCCTGTCAGTGGTATGAGTTTATGGCTGTAGACACTGCTGGCCATCCATCTATTCGGAGAGTCTTCTCCTGTGCACAGTAGCTGCCGGTGAGACTAACTGGATCGCTGTCCTATGTTCTATTTCCCTCATTCCCTGCCTCTGGATCTGAAGTAAAGCTGTTTTATAAATGGATGTTCTACAGCTACATTAATCCTTGTGACCTGCTGTTGTCTCTTTTATCTGGAAAAGTTGATGCCCACTAGCTGCTGTGATAGATGCACTTACTGGAGCTTTGCAAATGACTTGACTACTTGACAAAGGGGGTGGAGCCCCTGAAATGTGTAACAACTCGCCCTTCCGTCTGATGTTGCTTGGCCTCCTGTCAGTGGTATGAGTTTATGGCTGTAGACACTGCTGGCCATCCATCTATTCGGAGAGTCTTCTCCTGTGCAGAGTAGCTGCCGGTGAGACTAACTGGATCGCTGTCCTATGTTCCGTTTCCATCATTCCCTGCCTCTGGATCTGAAGTAAAGCTGTTTTATAAATGGATGTTCTACTGCTACATTAATCCTTGTGCCCTGCTGTTGTCTCTTTTATCTGGAAAAGTTGATGCCCACCAGCTGCTGTGATAGACACACTTACTGGAGCTTTGCAAATGACCTGACTGTTTGAGAAAGGGGGTGGAGCACCTGAAACACGTAGCAACTTGCCCTTCCGTCTGATGTTGCTTGTCCCAGCAATCTATAGTGGCTGAGAAATTCACAGCCCCATAGCCACAAGCCTCTTGTACGGGCCGGGGAATGCCTTGGCTGCTTGTGAATGGTGGGACACATCAACAGCTTCCTGGTGGGATAGCTCAGGTAGGTTCGGACTCCTGAGCTCATTCCTACTTGTGACAATTCCTGGCATTAGTAAGAATGTGCTTAGAATATGATATTTTATAGGATAAGTTAACCAATAGCAATCAATGGAGAAATGGGTTCGCTGACTGGTTGCTCTGGGTTATAGCTTGATGTTTGTCCTCTCTGGGCTTAGACTTTTTTACATATTATCTTCATTTATGCAACAAGGTGTCAAGAGCATGTAATGCTCCTGTTCCATGGAAGCTGCTGGTCTCCATCCAGCTTCCCGGTTTTGGCTAAGCTGTGCTCATCCTGCCTGACTATCCACCTGCAGGGTGAATGGTGCAGACACAGCCTCTGGGTGGAGACCAAACCTGTTTTAAGCCTGCCAAGCCATTAGTGTCATGCTTGTGATAGTGTTTGCAACACATGCTTCAAGCTCCCTGTTTATCTGCCTTATTCATGTGCCTTTACCTTTACCTTTGCCCAATCCCCACTCAGCTAGTTTGTATTTCCTTGTTATCGACCTCGGATTGGATTTTGGACTACTCTCTGTACTATGCTTGCCTTTTGACCATGGATTTCACCCTGACTACTCTCTGAATATTACCTGCCCTGAAACTGGACTACCTTTAGACCACTCTGCCTGTCTGCCAACCACAAGTACCTGTTTGTTGAGCTTAGCTCAAGTTTGCCCCTGCATGGTAGCCAGGCACTATAGCATTGTGTATAAGACCTGAGTGCAATGAAGGGCCAGTAGGCCTGCTTGCCTTATGGGAAAGGGGGATGCTATAGGTGAAGAACACAGAGCCAGCTATAGTGCCTGACCACCAACACTAGGGGTAGGTGTGACAAAAGGCAGATGAAAGTGTTCATATTTCATGAGCACTTGAACAATGGCACTCTGTACAATGCAAGATCCACAGGAGACATGCAGACATGATACAAGGCATAAACAATCTATAAAAAAAAAGCAGAATGTGAATATTTATACATCCTTTAGCTTACAATGGTGGGCTTACCCTGTCTCATGACAAAGTCATTTTAAGGCTAAGCTTACAACCTGCCTTGACTTTTCCTTTTGTTTTCGAAATGCTAACAAGTACCTAAACCAAATGTGTGTATGATAGTGTAGAACCCATTATAATATAAGCAAAGAAGCAGATGAAAATATAGTGTGGGTGGACCTTGTTCTGATCTTAGGCTGCTCTCCAAACAGTAAGTTCTTGGATGGATACAGAAGCAATGCTAATAATATGCTAGCTGTAATATATTACAATTTTTGTTACATTTCTATACATACCACACATGCTCATGTGATTATTCTATGTTCGATGTAACAATCAACAGTAGAAGATGGAAAAGATCATAGTGTCAACACGTTTCGTCAAACATACTTCACTTCATCGGGAGTTTGATGTTGCTGACGGTGTCTGTAAATTAAATCCAAATATTATTCCAGATATTATAGCCTAATTTACCTCCACAAAGAACAGGAGGAAGGATGAGGGATTATTGTGGGTTCTATCTGATATTGGGAACAGCAGCTTCATTCTTTTTTTTAGTTATCACGACCAGCTGTAAGTTAGTTTATATATGTTGGAGCCCATCATTCGTGGAGGTAGATTAGGTTATGCTATCTGGAATAGAGAGGAAGGATGGGTGGAGGAAGAATGGGTTAAAACATATATAAAATAAAATAACTTAAAGGAGAAGTATGGGTTGCTAGAAGTGCAGTTTGTTTTGCACTCCTGTGACCCTTTTTTCAGCAGACAGCGAGCTGAAGCCCGCTGTCGGCTGGTGTCACAGAGCCGGTCCAGGCTCAGGCAATATTGCGACAACAAAGTGGGGATCCATCCACATGCCTGGACTGGCACCTGGCTCAGCCTCTCAGCAAGTTGCTAAGAGCCTGATCTGGCCGCTCCCACCCCCTCCCCAGCCCAGCGCTCCAGTGAGAGGGGAAGGAGAGCAGAGAGCGGTGACTGACATTCACCAGCTCTCTGTTCATGGAGCTCTGAGAACCCGAGTGATCCGTGGTACTTGATCACTCAGTTCTCAGTGTTAGAGCTGGCAAAGAACAGATGCAGCATCCACCTAGGTAAGTATGATTTTTGAAAAAAAAAAGCCCAACTTCTCTTTTAAAACTGGTCATGATAACCAAAAATTCCAGAAAAGAAGAAGCGAGCTGCTATTCCCAATATCAGATGGATACCACAAGGAACCCTCATCCTTTCTCCTGTTCTTTGTGGAGGTAGATTAGGTTATAATATCTGGAATAATATTTGGATTTAATTTAAAGACACCCTGTCATCAAACTCCCAATGAAGTGAACTATGTTTGATGATACACGTTGACGCTGTTACATAGTTACATAGTTAGTCAGGTTGAAAAAAGACACAAGTCCATCCAGTTCAACCAAAAAAAAAAAAAAAATGATATATAACCATACAATCCCATATACAATCCTTCACCCACAGTTGATCCAGAGGAAGGCAAAAAACCCCAGCAAAGCATGGATCCAATTTGCTATAACGGGAGAAAAAAATCCTTCCTGATCCCCCAAGAGGCAATCGGATTCACCCTGGATCAACTTTACCTAAAAATGTTAGTACCCAGTTATATTATTTACATTAAGGAAAGAATCCAGGCCTTTTTTAAAGCAATCAACCAAAACCACCTCTGGGGGGGGTCTATTCCACATTTTCACAGCTCTTACTGTGAAGAACCCCTTCCGTATTTGTAGATTAAATCTTTTTTCCTCTAGACATAAAGCGTGCCCCCTTGTCCTTTGTGATAACCTTAAAGTAAATAACTCAACACCAAGTTCACTATATAGACCTCTTATATATTTGTACATGTTGATCATATCCCCCCTTTATCTCCTCTTCTCAAGAGAGAATAAATTCAGATACTCTAATATTTCCTCATAGCTGATCTCCTCCATGCCTCTTATTAGTTTGGTTGCCCTTCTCTGCACTTTCTCCAGTTCCCCGATATCCTTTTTGAGAACTGGTGCCCAAAACTGAACTGCATATTCCAGATGAGGTCTTGTGTGGGTCCAGATGTGATCTTTTCCATCTTCTACTGTTGACTGTTACATCAATCATTGAATATTCACATGAAGAAACAGTCTGTTATGTTTTGAAATGTAACAAAAAAAATTTAATATATTATCTTCTGGTGAATTTTTCCGCTTTTAACCAATTTTTTAAATATAGGTATGCAATAAAGTGCATGGCTTTTATAACTCATACATGTATTTTTTTTTGTGTAACTTCTTCATGACACAACATGGTGTTCTTATCTTGATAATGGATTCCCCATTGTTGTCCATCACACACAATCACTTCCGTTCAATTATCAAAACCAAGTCAATGAAGATATTAGCACTACCATAGTAGAGAGAACTTTTTAGCTATAATAAAAATTAAATAAAATAATAAAAGTTTTTTTTTTTTTTGTTAAAGAGGAAACACATTACAGATCATACATCATAACCATTCGAAGCATCAGAACAGCAAAATTCCATCTAACATAATGGTCCTTTACCATATTTAAGAATAATGGCTACACATGTTATATCTGTCACTATTAGTGTAGTGGATGGCTATGCGCTGCCTGATGGGGGATAATAGCTGCTGCCTCCACTAATATATGTCACGCATATACAACATATAGTTTTCAGGAATTTATGTGGGGGCGCTACTAGACCAGTACTAAGTAAATTTTGTGGGTAGAGTTTTGTGAGTGGACCCAATGGTGTGACTCACTTTGGTAACACTGGGACAACAAGGTATAATCCCAATGTTCCAGGTAAATACAAGTTCTCTATTGGATGTTCAAACATTAATAAACAATACATCAACAAGTATGTATATATTACAACAAATAAGTGATCCCAAATGCTAAATGGGAATAACATATACCACAATATATCTGTCACTATGACATATCTGTCCATCAATAACATGTCATAACATTAAAAAAAGAATAATAATAAGGTCACAACCTGAACAGTAACAAGGTTTTAAATCTGCTGAGGTTCTTCACATTGTCACCTAATACATGTGAACTGAGATCAAAAGAGATGCTCCTTGCAAACCAGTCCAGTATTGCCTAGGAATTAAGAATGAGAAGATGACTAAGAATATCAAGAATGGGAACAGTCAGATGTAAGATACCAGCAACTCCCCGTCTGCACCCCCTCTAAACACTTTACAAAAAGAAGGGAAATAAGAAAAAATAAAAGGAGAGAAAATGCGCCACCATCCAGCCTACCTGCACTCCCCGGGTCCAAGACTGCATCATCGTCTGAACTAATGGACCACAAAAGAAAAGATGTTCCAAAGAGCAAACATTATAAAGAGGTTCTCTGTGTGAACCTTTGTTTCTGGAACTCAAGCAAATGGCCCTAACCATACATCATGACCCCAGCAAAGACAGCAAGTGGTCCTAACCATACATGATAGCCCTAAAGAAAACAAGTCATCCTAATGAGAGATGATAGCCCCAATAAAGAAATGCAAGTGGTCCTAACCAGAGATGATAGCCCCAACAAAGAAAACAAGTCGTCCTAATCAGAGATGATAGCCCCAGTAAAATAAGCAAGTGGTCCTAGCTAGAGATGATAGCCCAAACAAAGAAAGCAAGCGGTCCTAACCAGAGATGATAGCCCAAACAAAGAAAGCAAGTAATACTTACTAGAGATGATAGCCTCAACAAAAAAGCAAGTAGCCCTATCCATACATGATAGTCCCATCAAAGAAAGCAAGGATTCTAAACCAGAGATCATAGCCCCAACATAAAAAGGAAGTGGCTTTAACCATACATGATAGCCCCAACAAAGAATGCAACTGACCCTAACCACACATGATAGACCCAACTAAGAAAGCATGTGGCCTTAACATACATGATAGCCCCAACAAAGAAACCATGTGGCCTTAACCATACACAATAGTCCCAACAAAGAAAGCAAGTAACCCTAGCCATAGATGATAGCCCAAACAAAGAAAGCAAGGGATCCTAACCAGAAATGATAGCCCCAAAAGAAAAAGCAAGTAGCCCTAACCATACATGATAAAAAAAAAAAAAACAAGGAGAGAGGCGCTTCTAAGAGTAGACTGTAAACAATTTTATAGCAATAAAAACAGTATCGTGGCAACAGTCTACTTTTAGAAGCGCCTCTCTCCTTGTTTTGTTTCTCCAGCCTCTTTCTGTGGACAGTGATTCATTTTAAAGACTTTGATTTTGTGAACCATTTCACCGTTTCCCCTCCCCTCCCCCTGTTTGTCCTACCATCCATTGTGGTTTGTAAGTATTATTGAGTAATTATCACCATGCGCCTTTCTCCTTGTACATGATAGTCCCAACTAAGAAAGAAAGCGGTCTTAACCATACATTATAGTCCCAACAAAGAAAGCTAGGGATCCTAACCAGAGATGATAGCCCCAACTAAGAAATCAAGTGGTCCAAACCAGAGATGATAGCCCCAGCAAAGAAAGCAAGTGGCCCTAACCATACACGATCGGCCCAACGAAGAAAGCAACTGACCCTAATCATACATGATTGACCCAACAAAACCATGTGGCCTTAACTATACGTGATAGATGCAACAAAGAAACCATGTGGCCTTAACCATACATGATAGCCCTAACAGAGAAAGCAAGTATCCCTAACCATACATGATAGCCCCAACAAAGAAAGCAATGGACCTTAACCATACATGATAGACCCAACAAAGAAAGCATGTGGCCTTAACCATACACGATAGACCCAACAAAGAAAGCATATGGCCTTAACCATATATGATAGCCCCAACAAAGAAAGCAAGTAGCCATAACCATAGATGATAGCCCCAACAAAAGCAAATGACCGTAATCATAAATGATAGACCCAACAAAGAAAGAATGTGTCCTTAACCATGCATGATAGCCCAAACAAAGAAAGTAAGTGGCCTTAACCATATATGATAGTATCAACAAAGAATGTGTGTGGCCTTAAAAATACATGATAGCCCCAGCAAAGAAAGCAAGTAGCCCTAACCATAGATGATCACATCAACAAGGAAAGCAAGTGGCCTTAACCGTACACGACAGACTCAACAAAGAAAGCATGTGACCTTAACCATATATGATAGGGTCAACAAAGAATGTGTGTGGCCTTAAACATACATGATAGCCCCAACAAAGAAAGCAAGTAGCCCTAACCATAGATGATCACCTCAACAAGGAAAGCAAGTGGCCTTAACCGTACACGATAGACTCAACAAAGAAAGCATGTGACCTTAACCAAACATAATAGCCCCAAAGAAATCATTACCAAAATCACACAGGAGGATGGCCTTTTTGGTCTGAATATGTCTCCTGTGCCTCACCATCATGAATCTTGGTTTAAGTGTTACTATTCAGTCACTGGTCAACCAATCAAACTATGGTGAAGATGCAGCTTAAATTGCTTGGCCTTCCTGTAGAATGCTATCTCACTGCTAGTTACTAAAAAAAAAACATACATCAATGGAAGGAGCGCCAGACCAAAGGATAAGTTCATACAAAGTAGTGAGGACAAAAACATTGGGAGAGCTTACTATCTCAGGTTAGGTGCTGACAACAGACAGAGCTACCCTCATGTGGGTACCCAGTAGGTTACTAAAAAAAACACATGCGAATAGAAGGAGCGCCATACCAAAGAATTAAAGAGTCTAAATTAATTGATTGGGTTACACTAAAAAAAAAAAAAAAAAACAGCCAACGTGTTGGTTGTTGTTTAGCACAGTGGTTCTCAACCCTGTCCTCAAGCACCCCCAGCAGTCCATGTTTTGGAAATTTCTCTTAGATAAAATAGCTGTCCAAAATACCAAGCCATTGACTCTGATTTAAAGCACCTGTGCAAGATAAAGGAAAACCTGCAAACATGGCCTGTTGGGGGTACTTGAGGACAGGGTTGAAAACCACTGGTTTAGCATAAACCAATAAATGAATATGGACTCTTTTATCCTCTGGCCTGGAACTCCTTCCATTGGTGTATGTTTTTTTTTTTCTGGTAACTTGCTGGGTACCAACAAGAGGGTAGCTCTGTCAGTTGTGAGCAACCTAACCTGGGACAGTAAGCTCTCTGAATGTTTTTGTCCTTTCACTACTTTTTATGAACTCACAGCATGACAAAATGTGAGCAAGACCAGGATTATGAAATACCTGGGGACTCCAGGTTCTGTGAATGATGGGCATGGCCAGATTTTAACTAGGAGCTTAAAGGGGGCTGATCAGGCAGAATCTGAGCCTAATCATTGTATACACTACATATACACTTCCTGGAGGAGGAAGGACATCTGGATGGAGGAGGAACCCATGGCTGCAGGAAGAAGAACCAGCAGATAGGGGGGGAAGGACCTGCAGACGAAGGAGAAAGAACTTCAGGCTGTAGGAGGAAGGACCTGAGGATGGAGAAGGAAAAACTTGTGGATGGAGAAGAACATACTGTACCTGCAGATAGAAGAGGAAGAACCTGCATATAGAGGAGGAAAGACATGCATATGCAGGGTGAAGGACCTGTGGATGCAGGAGGAAGAACTTGCAGATGAAGTACAGGCAGTCCCCAAGTTACGAACGGGTTATGGACTGTAGGTTTGTTCTTACTAAATTTGTTTGTAAGTCGGAACTGTACATTTCTAAATGTAACTTCAACCTGTGCAGTGATGTGGGATGTTCCCGGGCACTGCTATGTGTGCAGTTGTGCTATATGGGACTCTCGTGGCTATGCTATGCAGCACTTTGGGATGTGTCTGGCACTGCTCGGCCGTATCCGGGACCAGTGTGGAGTGCAAGCGGCCAGCAGTGATGTCACACCACCCCCGTTCGTAGGTAGGAGTCGTTCGTAACTCGGATGTTCGTAAGTCGGGGACTGCCTGTATAGTAACTAAAGAACTTCTAGTGAGAGAAGGAAGGACCTGTGAATGGAGTAAGAAGGATACGTGGATGGAGTAAGAAGGAACTGTGATTGGAGGAGGAAAGACCTATGAATGGAGGAGGAAGGATGTGTGAATGGAAGAGGAAGGACCTGCAAATGGAGGAGCAAGGATCTGCGGATGTAGTAGGAAAAACCTGCAGATGGAGTAAGAAAGACCTGCAGATGGAGTAAGAGATACCTACAGATGGAGTAAGAAATACCTACAGATGGAGTAAGAAGGACCTACCCATGGGGGAAGAAGGACCTGCAATTGGAGGAGGAAGGATCTGCGGATTTAGTAAGGAAGACCTGTAGATGGAGTAAGAAATACCTGCAAATGGAGTAAGAAGGACCTACCAATGGAGGAAGAAGGACCTGCAATTGGTGGAGGAAGGATCTGCGGATGTAGTAAGGAAGACCTGCAGATGGAGTAAGAAGGACCTGTAGATGGAGTAAGAAGGACCTGTAGATGGAGTAAGAAGGACCTGCAGATGGAGTAAGAAGGACCTGTAGATGGAGTAAGAAGGACCTGCAGATGGAGTAAGAAGGACCTGTAGATGGAGTAAGAAGGACCTGCAGATGGAGTAAGAAGGACCTACCTATGGAGGAAGAAGGACCTGCAATTGGTGGAGGAAGGATCTGCGGATGTACTAAGGAAGACCTGCAGATGGAGTAAGAAGGACCTGCAGATGGAGTAAGAAGGACCTGTAGATGGAGTAAGAAATACCTGCAAATGCAGTAAGAAGGACCTGTAGATGGAGTAAGAAGGACCTGTAGATGGAGGAAGAAGGACCTGTAGATGGAGGAAGAAGGACCTGCAGATGGAGTAAGAAGGACCTGTAGATGGAGGAAGAAGGACCTGCAGATGGAGTAAGAAGGACCTGCAGATGGAGTAAGAAGGACCTGCAGATGGAGTAAGAAGGACCTGTAGATGGAGTAAGAAGGACCTGCAGATGGAGTAAGAAGGACCTGCAGATGGAGTAAGAAGGACCTGCAGATGGAGTAAGAAGGACCTGTAGATGGAGGAAGAAGGATCTGCAGATGGAGTAAGAAGGACCTGCAGATGGAGTAAGAAATACCTGCAAATGCAGTAAGAAGGACCTGTAGATGGAGTAAGAAGGACCTGTAGATGGAGGAAGAAGGACCTGTAGATGGAGTAAGAAATACCTGCAAATGCAGTAAGAAGGACCTGTAGATGGAGTAAGAAGGACCTGTAGATGGAGGAAGAAGGACCTGTAGATGGAGGAAGAAGGACCTGCAGATGGAGTAAGAAGGACCTGTAGATGGAGGAAGAAGGACCTGCAGATGGAGTAAGAAGGACCTGCAGATGGAGTAAGAAGGACCTGCAGATGGAGTAAGAAGGACCTGCAGATGGAGTAAGAAGGACCTGTGGACAGTGGAAGAAGGAACAGTGAATGGAGAAAGAAGGACCTGCGAATGGAGGAGAATAAACATTTGGCTGGAGAAGGAACCTGCGCACATCTTCAAAAACGACAAAAGGCAGAAAGAAACAGTCAGCTCCTGATGATGTCACAGGAAGATGGCAGCACAGAACCTGGGGTATGACAATGGAGTGGTGGATCACAAAAGAGCAATGTTGGATTGTCTGGATGGATGCGTAAGAACATAAAAAAGAAGGACTTTGAAAAGAAATCAAGGGAGGGGGTCCCAGGGTTGGTGGGGGGGGGGTTAAATAAAAGCCCCCAGGGTTAAGAATTCAATACACAGGAATGTCTACATTCCAGCACTCGGTTTAGGTATCTCATATTATTTAAACAAACAATTTTCTTTGTGTAGGCACAGTGTGAATTCACTGGAGTACACACAATGCTACGTGTTACAGCTCATTGTTGCAGCCATCGAGGAAGTCGTGTCCCAACTCCCACTGCAAACACACGTCAGGGTAGTTTAATATCAAATCCATCACCTCCAGATTTTATGCATCGGCTAACACACAAAACAGGCCAAGCTTCACCAGAAACTCACAACATTTTTACTGGTCTCCGCCATGTTCTGTTGCATAGCAACACAAACAGGACCAGCCGCCTTTTATGCACTTCGACTTGCGACAGGGAGGACCGCACGGATCAAATGAATACGCATGCAACCAAAATACAACGTGTCAGCTTGCAAAGCCGAGGAGCCAAAGTTGATAACAGGACAAGAAGGAGAGCTTTCAATTCCCTGACCTATAATGGGACAGACATAGGTGTGCGCAGCCTATTGCATTAGGGTGGCACCACAAAGCGCAAACAAACACGAGTGTGTGCATATATGTCAGAAGGGCAGAGATCAGCGTCAGTAGTTTTTTTATTTTATTTTATTTATTTTTTTACAATTTTGTTTTTTTATTATTTTTTACAATATTATATTTTATCATTTTTTTTACAATCTTATTTCGGAGCCCTGCAAGGGAGCCTTTGCTGAAATATCAGGGGTCTAAACAGACCCCCGATGTCTCACTTTTGAGACAGAGAAAGGGACTGAGGACAGAGATTCCCCCGTCCCTTTCTCTGCAGCCAGGCAGCAGGGAGAATCTGCAAAGTACAGGGTGATTAGGGTGGGCCCAGGCACACCTGCCACGCCTATGGGTACTGAAAACGCCTCGGCTGCAAAGCTTTTGTCTAAAACAATGAAGGCGGAAAATGAGATGACTGCAAGAGATGACCATAACCCCTGGTAATGCTGCAAGGGATACATTGTATAACATTGCAAATTAGAAGCATATTTATAAAGCAGCAAATGTGATATTCAGCAGACGTTCTCTACAGGTTAATCGTCCAGGTCCATGTGTTTCCAAATGACAGTGATTGATTTACCACTAGAGTTGAGTGAACCCGGACTTTAGGGTACCGGACCGGACTTTAGGGTGTCCGTGCCCCGAACCCGGGTTCGGGTTTGGTATTCGGGTTTTTTTTTGGCGCCTGTTGAATAGCTGCAGGACAGCCAATCAACAAGCGATTCACTCGTTTGCCCTTAGAAGCCATCACAGCCATGCCTACTAATGGCATGGCTGTGATTGGCCAGTGCATCATGTGAACCAGGCTATTTTTGGCGCCTGTTGAATAGCTGCAGGGCAGCCAATCAACAAGCGTTTCACTCGTTTGCCCTTAGAAGCCATCACAGCCATGCCTACTAATGGCATGGATGTGATTGGTCAGTGCATCATGTGACCCAGCCTCGATATGAGCTGGAGTCATGTAGCGCTGCATGCCACATGCTCTCAGGCTAGTGTAGGGAGAGGATGCTGCCACCGATGTGCATCCTGCATTAGAGACAGGTTCCTGGCGGTGCTGTGAGGGAAAGTTAAGCGTTCTAAAATCATCTGATACTGCATTAGGTACAGGTTCCTGGTGCTGTGAGGGAAAGATTAGCGTTCTAATATCATCTCATACTGTATTAGAGACAGGTTCCTGGCGGTGCTGTGAGGGAAAGATTAGCGTTCTAATATCATCTCATACTGCATTAGGTACAGGTTCCTGGTGCTGTGAGGGAAAGATTAGCGTTTTAATATCATCTGATACTGCATTAGGGACAGGTTATCATTCTAAAATCATCTCATACTGGAGTAGGGAGAGGTTCCTGTCGGTGCTGTGAGGGACCGATTATCGTTCTAAAATCATCTCATACTGGAGTAGGGAGAGGTTCCTGTCGGTGCTGTGAGGGACCGATTATCGTTCTAAAATCATCTCATACTGGAGTAGGGACAGGTTCCTGGCGGTGCTGTGAGGGACAGATTAGCGTTCTAAAATCATCTCATTCTGCAGTAGGGACAGGTTCCTGTCAGTGCTGTGAGGGACAGATTATCTGTCACGTACCTGGTGGTGGAGTCTGCAATAGCCGCGGACAGCCTCTCTTACAACCCTGACTCAGGAACCCCTGATATGGTAGACAGGAAGCTCAAGAGTGCAGGATGGCACGAGTGCTTGACTGGAACACAGGTGCGATGGTTGCTGGCAGGGCAGGTGTTGCAGCGAGCTGGAGCAGAGGAGACACTCCGGGAAACAGCTGGCAAATCACTCTGCAGGGCTGAACCAAGCGGATGATGCTGGACGAGAAGGCTGGAAGCAGACTGGAACAAGCAGCAGCCAGGCCGAGCAGGAACCGAGGGGTTAAGCAGAAGGATCGTCAGACAGGAGCCGGGTCATCAACAGGCGGGCGGAGAGGTACCAAGGAGCAGGCAGAAGAATCGTCAGTGCAAGCCAAAGGTCAGGGCAGGCAGCGAGTGGCAGTGTCAGAATCAAGCCGGTAATCAAGGAGCAGGTAGAGCAGAAGAACAGGTATCAGGATACACAGGAACGCTGTAGACCAAACGGCATTGATCTCATGTCACTGTCCCGTTTAAATAGCCCTCTTGGCGCCAAGAATAATCACGAACGGGGGTGCGCGCTTCCCGGTCGCGCGTGCGCACGAACGTTCGTGCCGTCCGTTCCTTCGTGCACGCGCCCGCGCACTGTGCTCCTTTGTGCGGCAATACGAGTTCTTCTTCTTTCCTGACATTATCTTTCTAAAATCATCTCATACTGCAGTAGGGAGAGGTTCCTGTCAGTGCTGCGAGGGACAGATTATCGTTCTAAGATCATCTCATACTGCAGTAGGGACAGGTTCCTGTCGGTGCTGTGAGGGACAGATTAGCGTACTAAAATCATCTCATACTAGTGTAGGGAGAGGTTCCTGGCGGTGCTGTGAGGGACAGATTATCGTTCTAAAATCATCTCATACTGGAGTAGGGAGAGGTTCCTGTCGGTGCTGTGAGGGACAGATTAGCGCACTAAAATCATCTCATACTGGTGTAGGGAGAGGTTCCCGGCGGTGCTGTGAGGGACAGATTATTGTTCTAAAGTCATCTCATCCTGGAGTAGGGAGAGGTTCCTGTCGGTGCTGTGAGGGACAGATTATCGTTCTAAAATCATCTCATACTGCAGTAGGGACAGGTTCCTGTCGGTGCTGTGAGGGACAATTTATTGTTCTAAAATCATCTCATACTGCAGTAGGGACAGGTTCCTGTCGGTGCTGTGAGGTATGTCATATCATTTTGCATATAGTCAAGGTGCTGTTGCATGTAAATCTGACTTCCTGATAAATGTAATTTCAGTTTTAATTATCATGATATAAAATAATGGATGTGGGGGCCTTTTGGTGGCGTGATTTTTATTGTGGGGGGCTGGGGGGCAGGATTTCATTCTTGGACCAGGGCAGCACAATGTCTTGGGCCAGCCCTGATTAGTTATTATGCTACCAGTGGTGGCTGGTGCTCCATAGGTGGGTGGGGTGGGGTGGGGCGGTAGACAGACCTGACCATGGCCTCCCCCCGCACTGCGCACCATACCCACACAACCCCCCCATCGCCAGGTCACTTACCCTTTGCTGAAATGTGGAGATGGCAGTGGCTTGTATTCTCCGTGTCCCGGCTCCATGTGTCTCCTCCCTCCTCCTCGGCAGCCAATAGGATGGTCTGCCCTTTCGGCCAATCGGGAAACGGGTCTCACCATCCGCTTCCTAATTGACCAGGAGGACATTCAGTGTGTAAATAGCGAATATGCAATCGCTATTGTCACACAACTGGGGTCAGGTGACATGATCGCACCAGTAAGGTTGTGGACCTATAGCTTACTGATGCTAATGAGTTCTGGTTGGTACGGGAAGAGGGGTCCCTGGAGCATGGACACTGGAATGCATGGAGCTAGTGCATGGGTTTTTCCAGGGCGTGGAGTCTAAGAGCCAGTAGGTATTCGCCAGAGCCTCTGGTGGTGAGGATGGATTTGGCTGCAACTGGATCCATGTCGCAGCCCCCGGGGTCCCTTAGCTCATGCTGGGCTGGCCGAAAATTGGGGTATCAGGCAGGCAGGCAGGGATAAACAGAGAACAGGCCGAAGATAGGGGTATCAGGCAGGCAAGGATAGTCAGAACAAGCCAAAGATCGGTAACTGGAAATAGACACAGAGCATCCGGCAGGAACAACCACACACGAAGCCAAACACACACAACATTGATCGGCATCCTAATTAAGGCCTGGGGTGGAGCTCGGCTGAGGAAGGCTACTAAAGCACACAGGTGAGGGAGGCACAGCCTCTAACTGGATACATGCAGCAAGGTAGGCAACAGACAAGACATGAATGTTACTGTGGTTTCATGTCACTTTTTTTAGAGCCTCTGGCTCTAATCACATGCTTAAAAAAAACACCCCCCATTAGAATCCATGCATCCCACGCCCTGTATAGATTAGGGGGCTGGACGCATGGATGGGGGGGCGGCTCCCGTGCGCCCCTAATGGACGGGCCGCCACTGTATGCTACCAAAATTAGTGTGTGCTGTAAATTACCTCCAGCATTGCTCCTGTTTCCTCTTGCTGAAGGCAGCCATTTTGTTGAAGCCCAGAGCCCCTGAAGAGCAGTAAATCATAAAGCGGAACTAAACCAATTGATTTAACAGTTTCAAAAATCAGTTATGTTCCTGGAATGCTAACTGTCACATTTGCTTGTGTCCAGTGGTGTATTTTGGTTTTGTGCTGCTCTAACGAGAAAAAACATTCACTTCCAGTGCTAAAAGGCCTTCATGGTAACAGGCAGCTAGGATATCAACGAATAAAGACCAGGTGGATGCTGCCCTCCTCGGATGGGGTGATCCGACAGTCACTGGAAAAACAACAAAAAAGGAAGGCGCGCACATCTAGTGCATTACCAAAGACAATTCAATAAATATGAAAAACGTTCACAAGTGGATATTCACAAATTAGTATCACTGATAAGCCGTTGGGACCATTGCATGGCACAATGTGGAAAACAATACAGGGTAAAAGCTGATGCGTTTCGGGGGCGGACCCCCTTCCTCAGAGCTAAGCTATTTTGTTCTATTTTAATCTATTCTGTTTTATTCTCTTCCCTTCTATTCTATTCTTTTCTATTCTTTTTTACTCTATTCTATAAAGCACACAAAGTAGGAATCTCCATCATATTTCACTTTTATACCTTGCTGTATTTATTGCAGCATGTTTCCATTTCAAATTCATTTTCAAATTCGAATTTTAATTCATTTGTTAAATTCAAATTTGAAAATTTGCTTTGTTATAGTTTCTTTCGGATTCTATGAAATTTGTTGCTATTGTGACTCGGAAATTCGGATACACCCAAATCTCCGAATAACGAAAATTTTGTCTCGCATTTAGATTCGAAAGGAAGCAAATCGCAAATTTCTAAAAAGAGACCCCTGAGCCCCCATTCTCGCCTGAGCATTTTGCTGCAGGATTCCTGAAGTGTGACAACAGTCAAGATCAAGAATCCTATTATTTTCAATGGGCCCAGTCACACCTGAGCATTTTTTATGGGATTTCTGAAGTGCAACGACGCTCAAGATCAAGAATGCCATTATTTTCAATAGGGCCATTCACACCTGACTGTTTTGTTGTGGGAATGTGGGATTCCTGAAGTGCAACCAAGAAAGCCATTGTTCTCAATGGGCCCATTCACACCTGAGCATTTTTTATGGGATTCCCAAAGTGCAACCACGCTCAAGAATCCCATTATTTTCAATGGGCGCATTCACACTTGAGTGTTTTGGTGCCGGACTCCCAAAGTGCAACAACGCTCAAGAATGCCAATATTTTCAACTGAGTCCATTCACACCTGACTGTTTTGTTGCGGGATTCCAGAAGTGCGACCATGCTCAAGATCAAGAATGACATTATTTTCAATAGGCCCATTCACACCTGAGTGCTTTGTTGTCGGACTCCCAAAGTGCAACAATGCTCAAGAATGCCATTATTTTCAATGGGCCCATTCACACCTGACTGTTTTGTTGTGGGATTCCGGAAGTTGTGTCCAAAAATGCAATTCTTTTCAATGGGCCCATTCACACCTGAGCATTTTGTTAAGGGATTTCCAAAGTGCAACAAAGCTCAAGATCAAGAATCCCATTATTTTCAATGGGCCCATTCACACCTGACTGTTTTGTTGTGGAATTCCCGAAGTGCGACCATGCTCAAGATCAAGAACCCCATTATTTTCAATAAGCCCCTTCACACCTGAGCATTTTGTTGTCTCCCAAAGTGCAATAACGCTCAAGAATGCCCATATTTTCAACTGGCCCATTCACACCTGAGCATTTTGCTGTGGGATTCCTGAAGTGCGACGTTGCCCAAGAATCCCATCATTTTCAACAGGCCCATTCACACCCAAGCATTTTGTTACAGGATTCCCGAAGTTTTACAACGTTCATCAGTGCCAATATTTTCAATTAGCCCATTCACACCTGAGCATTTTGTTAAGGGATTCCCAAAGTGCAACAAAGCTCAAGATCAAGAACGCCATTATTCTCAATGGGCCCATTCACACATGAGCAGGAGTGGCACCCAATGTGGTCTTCTGCTGCTTCAAGGTTGGATGTGTTGTGCATTCAGAGATGGTATTCTGCATACCTTGGGTGTAACGAGTGGTTATTTGAGTTACTGTCGCTTTTCTATCATCTGGAACCAGTCTGCACATTCTCCTCTGATGTCTGACATCAACAAGGCATTCTCCTCCACACAACTGCCGCTCACTGGATATTTTCTGTTTTTCCCACCCTTCTCTGTAAACCCGAGAGATGGTTGTGTGTGAAAATCCCAGAAATACTCAGACCGGCCCGTCTGGCACCAACAACCACACCACATTCAAAGTCACTTAAATCCCCTTTCTTCACCATTCTGATGCTCGGTTTGAACTTCAGCAAGTCGTCTTCACCACATCTAGATGCCTAAATGCATTGAGTTGCTGCCATGTGATTGGCTGATTAGGAATTTGTGCTACCAAGCAATTGAACAGGTGTACCTGATAAAGTGGTTGGTGCGTGTATGACTGCCATACACAAAAGGAGGGGAATCTTTTAGATCTCAGTTTCTGGTAAACTTTCATTGGAATCCAGGGCCGTCTTTAATATTGATTGGACCCTGGGCAAATATTTTCTTAGCCCCTGTTGGGGAAATTGCATATTTCATATTCCTCATTAAGGTTGGCTTTACAAATATCTATTATAGCCTCTAATATCCTGGTTACCTTGCATGACTCAACTTATTGGCATTTGAACTGCCTTATATGGTCAAGCTTACCCCCTCTCCTCAGGAATGCAAAGGTCATATTGTTGCTTACAGGGTGTTGGCTGGGGTGGTTTACACAAGTTCTATATTACCCCAGCCAAAATCTATACAAGTTAGTCTCACCCAGAACAGCCATGAGGCATGTGTCTGATCCTGATTCACTGTGCCATGTCAGAGACTCCATGGCTATGGAAGCAAACACCTTTAGTTAAGTATTCTTGATATTTTCTTTATCTTTATCTGTATCTGTCATTACTTGTAATAAATGTTATATTTTTAAGTATTTGTGTGATCTCTCTTTGTACATGTCGAACACAACCCCAAAAACATGACAAGAGATTTGGTACCAGGAGTAAGTGGGGTCGATTTGTGCAAACAAGAGATACAAAAATGATGCAGAATTGTGCTAGACTGTTTGTGCTGGGTATAATGTTGTGTACTTGTATTGTGAGCCACAGTACATTCAGAAAGCGAAGGAAGCGTATCAGATATTTAGCTGGTTTATTTGAGGTGCCTTTAGGTGATCAGGTGCAAGCAGATTTTTTGTTTTGGTGTTGACTGGACACCGGCTTGCGATTTTGTTTTTGTTTGATAAATTGGGTGAGAGACTGATATACAAATGAAACTGTTGTATCTTCAGGAAGCCTCAATTTGCAAGAAACAGCATTGGTCTCTGGATTGTAAAAATTTCAGAGCAATGGACTTGTTTGAATAATGATTGTTAAGTGTATGTCCGAATGGTTTGAAGCTAACTAATGGACATGGTACTTGTTTGTATTGTCTATATAAAATGACAAGGTTACCTTAACCCCTTCCTTACCCGGCACTTAAACCCCCCTCCTGCCCAGACCAATTTTTGGCTTTCAGCACTGTCGCATTTTGAATGACAATTGCGCGGTCGTGCGACGTTGTACCCAAATAAAATTTGCGTCCTTTTTTTCCCACAAATAGAGCTTTCTTTTGGTGGTATTTGATCCCCTCTGCGCCATTTCTGATCGCCGCTATAAACAAAAAATGAGCGACAATTTTGCAAAAAAGAACAATATTTTTTACTTTTTGCTAAAGTACAAATCCATTAAAAAAATTATTCATCAGTTTTGGCCGATATATATTCTTCTACATATTTTTGGTAAAAAAAAAAATCGCAATCGGCGTATATTGATTGGTTTGCGCAAAAGTTATCGCGTCTACAAACTGGGAATTGATTTATGGCGT
>BLSH010106274.1:927336-938854 GCA_018402905.1 Glandirana rugosa
GCTAAGCCGCGACGCAGCGAAATTGACTGTTAACGCGCCAGCACGCCGCAACATATAAACGCCGATTGCGATTTTTTTTATCGCAAATATGAGGAAGAATATAAATCGGCCAAAAACGGTGAAAAAAAATGTTTTTTTATATTTTTTTTTTGGATTTGTATTTTAGGAAAAAGTAAGAAATGTGGGTTTTTTTGCAAAATTGTCGCTCTTCTTTTGTTTATAGCGGCGATCAGAAATGACGCAGCGGTGATCAAATACCACCAAAAGAAAGCTCTATTTGTGGGAAAAAAAGGACGCAAATTTCGTTTGGGTACAACGCCGCACGACCGCGCAATTGTCAGTTAAAGCGACGCAGCGCCGAATCGCAAAAAGGGCTCCGGTCCTAAAGCTGGAAATCCTTCCGGGGCTGAAGTGGTTAAGGTCATGGAGTGGCCTAGCCAGGTCTCCAGACCTTAATCCTATAGAAAATGTATGGAGGGAGCTGAAACTTCAAGTTGCCAAGTGACATCCAAGAAACCTTAAGGATTTAAAGATCTGTAAAGAAGAGTGGACCAAAATCCCTCCTGAGATGTGCAAACCTGGTCACCAACTACAAGAAACGTCTGACCTTTGTGCTTGCCAACAAGGGTTTCTCCACCAAGTACTAAGTCATGTTTTGCTTGGGGATCAAATACTTATTTTACTCACTGAACTGCAACTTAATTTATAACATTTGAATTGTGTTTTTTTTTTCTGGATTTTGGTTGATATTCTGTCTCTATCATATAAAATACACCGATGATAAAAATCATAGACCCTTCATTTCTTTGTAAGTGGGCAAACGTACAAAATCTGCAGGGGATCAAATAATTATTTTCCCCACTGTACGTGTATCCAGCGGTGACGGGGAGCCATTGAAGAGTCTTGACGTGTTTCATGAACTAACTTAGGATAAAAAAAATAGAACAACTTCAGGAATAAAGTACAAATTGTTTTAATATAATTAAAAATGCATATATAATCAATAAGGCACCAATTCATGCACAAAAATCAATAGATCAGCCATCATAATGAAACACCCGTCCACCATGCAAACACCCCAATATTATTTGACTGGATATGGTAAACAATAGAGATAGCTTTATATTAAGCATGGTGGTTCGCGGGATAATCAGTTTCAATGCGTTTCATTGATTAAGCTTCTTCAGGAGGCCATCAAGGTGAAATAGTTAATATGCGTGAAGATAGGTGGCACTGCAAAGGACAGAGGAGGGACGCAATCCCAAACTTGAAGTTTCATAGTAGGTAAGGTTGAATAAAGACAATAGTCCATCCAGTTGAACCTGTGTTGATGTATGTGTGTCAGTGTTGATAATCATTTACTATATCCCTGTATGTTGCGTTCACTAAGATGCACGTCCAAGAGTTTTATAAAAATATCAATACTTCCCGTTGACACCGCCAATTGTGGTAGAGAGTTCCACATTCTTATCACCCTGACAGTGGAAAATCCCCTATGCAGTCTAAGGTTAAACCAATCTCATTGTGTGCCCCCGTGTCTTCTTACAATCCCTGAGACTGAAAAGTTTTCTTCCTACGCTGGGATCGCCATTGCGGTATTTGTATATCGCTACCATATCTCCTCTCAAGCATCTCTTCTCCAGGGAGAACAAATACAGTGCTTGCAGTCGTTCATTGTAACTGAGGTCCTCCAATCCGTCTACTAATTTAGTTGCCCTTCTCTGCACTTTCTCCAGCTCCACCACATCCCTCCTGAGGACTGCTGACCACAACTGGATGGAATACTCCAGATGTGGCCGAACCAGGGGTTTATAAAGTGACAGGATAATCATTTTATTCCTGGAGTAAAGTGCCAGAAAGCCTGCTGCTAGAGAAATAGACTGAGCCCATTAGGAACTGATCATACAGCCATCTAGTAGCAATATTTGCTGCCTGCAGGTGGGACTGTACTCATGTTCCTCAGTGGTACAACTGGGCCCCAACGCTAGCCGGCTGATGAGTTAGGACTAAAGACCGTCCCTTTACAGCTGCTACACAGAGACCTTTACCTACTGCTGCCAAGTCATGACAACCACTTTAAACTACAGGCCTACAATAAGGCTTACCTGTAGGTCCAGGAAAGATCTCCTAAACCTGTACAGTTTAGGAGATATCCCCTGTATCTGCATGTGCAGACGTCATCGTCACATGCGCACTGAAGAATCGGCACCCGGGGTAGCCCAGGGTGCCGTTTTTTCTGTATTCGTGCCGTAAATGACGGCTCCCGTGTGCATGCGTGGGAGTGATGTCAGCGCAGCTCCGACAATCACAGCGCTGGAGCCACAGACCCGGAAGAACGATGTTGCCGGTCACAGCGGTGTACCGAGACCGCTGTAACAGCTTTGTTCTGAAGTAAGTGTTTCATAATGAGCTAGTATGCTGCATACTAGCTCATTATGCCTTTTGCTGTGCAGGTTTTTTTTTTTTTTGGGGGGGTGGGGGCGGTTTTACAACCACTTTAAGCTAAGAGGTAACTCTCAGGGGACATTGCACAATATCCTAGCCATTCTCCTAGACTAGTTCTCATTTTTTTTATTATTCACATTGCAGTTAATGCTTACATTACTGTTTATTGCTGAATTTGCTGATTCATGACTTAATCCCAGTCCAGTGGTACATAACTCTATTCCAAGTTAGCTTGGCATAATGAATATACTGTCTAGTGGACTGTGTCTGAACCTACCTTCTTTGTGCTCATTTATGCTCAAACCACCATTTATTCTAACACGTGTCAATACATATAGTTAATTTACCACTAAACAGTCTTGTGTGTATTTCCTGATACCATTTCACAGCCCAATTAAAAATATCTATACTTATGATTTTATAAATACTTGCAGTAACATTCATCCAACCAAGTGCATCACAGGGGCTGAGGCTGTTCTTGGAGTCGAGGCACAGAACAGAGACCCCAAATTACCAAGCGGCTCCTGCAGGGGGTAGCGCTAGACATAATTCCCTATTGTCACACTAGTTTGGGACAGAGTCACCTAGTGGCAGACTAGCTAACTGCACCTGCTTATAAGTTGGGAATTTTTGGCAAAATCGTCTGCCAGTCAAGTACTAATTTGAGATGGTGGGTTGAACGGCAGAGAGGTTATTTTGTTTTTAGCTGTGTTTTTATCCTCGGCACTCAATTTGTTCTGGAGCAGAGTTTTGGAACACAGCGTTTTTGTCTGGAACACAATTATTGTGTATTATTACATCGTCTGTGCTAATAGGAGCTGCTGTAGTAGAGTGGAGGAAGGATTCCGCTGTTTACCCCCTGCCTGACCTCACAAAGTGCAAAACAAACATGCCCGCCTGACGGGTACCCAGCCTGCCGAACATTCATCTACTGGGAGGTAAATGGAAGATCCGGGACATAATGTCCAGAAAAGATTCCTTTCTGCTACGGCAAAGGAAAGTTTATGTATGTTATCGCGGATGTCCTTCATATACTATGCAGCATTCACTGGCTGGAAGACAAATACTTTCAGCTTTTACTGAATTGATGCAGCTTGTCCTTGCCTTCACCTTAGATTTTCACACTGGGTTTAAAACATAATGCAATGCTATGGGACAGCATAGAAGGAGGAAAAACACCGGAACGGCCTTAGACTTTACTTAAAGTAACACTACACCATATCCTTCTTCTCAAAAAATAATCCATACACATCCACTACTTAATGGTCCTGTAATCTATTTGTCTTTATACGGCTTCTTACTGTGTTTTCTGCTCCCAGGCCTCTCCTTTTCCCCATTAACTTTCCTATGATTGGAATGAGCAGTGCACATTAGTTGTAGGCAAGCTCACTGCTTTATGAACACTACATATTCCATAGTCCATAATCCATAGACCCTAATGTACAGCCCTGCCCCCTGGTCCTTGATGTTTAGACCCTTGTCCCTAGTGTAAAGGCCTTGGCCTTAGAATATAGACCCTTGCCCCCAGTGTATACAGTACGCCCTATTCCTTAGGGTATAGACCCTAGTCCATAATTTATAGACCATTGGCCCTAGTATAAAGCCCTTAGTCCCCAAGGTTTAGACCTTTGTTCCTAGTATATAGATCCTTGTTCCTAGTGTATACTCACTAGTCCCTAGGGTATAGACCCTTGTACTTAAATTATAAAACCTTGTCCCTAATTTATAGACCCTTGTCCCTAGTGTATAGATCCTTGTCCCCAGTGTGTAGCCCTTTGTCCATAAGGTATGGACCCTTGTATCCAGTGCAGTGTTTCTCAGCTCCAGTCCTCAAGGCACACCAACAGGTCTTGTTTTCAGGATTTCCCGCTGATGAAATAGCTGTGGTAATTACTAAGGCAGTGAAACTGATCAAATTACTTGTGCAAAATAATGGAAATCCCCATGACCTGTTGGTGTGCCTTGAGAACTGGAGTTGAGAAACACTAATCTAGTGTATAGACCCTTGACCCTAATGTGAAGCCCTTAGTCCCTAGAGTAAAAACCCTAGTGTATACTCCCTAGTCCTTAGAGTATAGACCCTTGTCCCTAGTGTATACTCCCTAGTTTTTAGACCCTAGTCCATAATTTAGAGACCCTTGGCCCCAGAATACATCCCCTGGTCCTTAGGATTTAGACCGTTGTTCCTAGAGTATAGATCCTTGTCCCTAGTCTATACTCCCTAGTCCCTAGGGTATAGACCCTTATATCTAGTGTAGAGACCCTTGTCCCTAGCGTGTAGCCCCTAGTCTCTAGGGTATAGACCCTTGCTGTTAGTGTATAGTCCTTAGTGTATACTCCCTAGTCCCCAGGATAAAGACCCTTGTCCTTAGTGTATAGCCCCTAGTCCCTAGGGTATAGACCTTTTATCTAAATTATAGAACCTTGTCCCTAATTTATAGACCCCTGTCCCTAGTGTATAGGCCCTAATGTATAGATCCTCATCCCTTAGTGTATAGCCCCAAGTCCTTAGAGTCTTTAGACCCTAGTCCGTAATTCAGAGACCCTTGGCCCTAGAATAAAGCCCCTAGTGCTCAGGGTTTAGACCCTTGTTCCAAGTGTATAGATCCTTGTCCCTAGTGTATACTCCCTAGTCCCTAGGGTATAGACCCTTATATCTAGTGTAGAGACCCTTGTCCCTAGTGTATAGCCCCTAATCCTTCATGTATAGAGCATTGTTCCTAGTGTATACTCCCTAGTCCCTAGGCTATAGACCCTTATATCTAGTGTATAGCCCGTAGTCCCTAGGGTATAGACCCTTGCTGTTAGTGTATAGTCCTTAATGCATACTCCCTAGTCCCCAGGATAAAGACCCTTGTCCTTAGTGTACAGACCCTTGTTCCTAGTGTATACTCCCTAGTCTCTAGGGTATAGACCCTTGTCCCTAGTGTAGCGCCCCCATAGTGATAGGTGTGCTTTGTAGTGAGTTTTTGCAAGGGGAGGCAAAATTTAGTCAGGCCTGATTGTAAGTGCAGGCCTGAGTGTTTTGATCTGAGCTGGGGAGTGGCTCAGGGAGTGGCTGGAGACAGAAGGAAGGAATACCCCTTGGAGTTTCCTCCCCCTTGAGCAGAGAAGGTTCTGGAAAGGGGGATGGAGGAGGAGGTGTCACGTCTTGATGTATGACAAGGAGCCCTGACCAATCTACAGTCTGGATTGGCAGGGGGCAGGCCTCCTTAAATACAGCTGTCTGCCAGCAGGGGGTGGGGAGAGTCGGGTGGAAGCGTGGAAGATGTAGCAGGGGTGCTGTGGAGGCCTCTACCTGGGAGGGAGCCCCCAGTTTGGGGGATGACTTTGAGGCCTGGAGGCTCGGGTGCAGCCAGAAGTGGAGTGGATTCCTGGAGAGGCACAAGGGAGCAGGAGAACGCGTTAAAGTATCCGCTGGAGTCGGTGAGTGACAGACCCTGGGAGCTGGAGGAGAAAGGCAGGAGCAGTCTGGGAGAGGAATAGTGGACAGTCTGTGGAAGCCTTGGGAGCCAGTCAGGGGAAGGAGTGTCACTGTGAGGAGAGCAGGTCGGTGGGACACGGAAGAGGGCTGGGCTGGGAGTTAAAGTCCATCAAAGGCCCGGCTAGCACCAACATACTAAGCTACACTTTTTGGGGTCCAAGACCCTGGCCTGTAATGGGTGTTCCCGAGGCCCTGTTGACAGTTTGTGGGCCTCACCATGTGCTAGCTACGGTGAAGAGAAAGGAGTTAGGTGAGCCTGATAAATTTCCCTTCAAGTCAGGAACTACGTGATGTGCTGGAGAAATGAAGGAGCAATAGTCTGTAGAAGAGACGTGCTGGAGGAAGTAGAGTGTATATACGGTTGTGTATATAGGAGGTCCCGTAACCAATTCTTGGGCATCCCACAGTCACCACTTTATCCCCATCCAAGTTAAATCCCCTAAGTAAAACAAACAAAAACAAGAGACGGCCTATTCAGTGACTTCGGATGTGTGAGATATGGTGGGATTGAGGGCAGCTATAAGGTGAACCACAACTACCAGCCACTCCCAAGGGAGCACATAGCTACACTAGTGTATAGTTCTTTGTGTATGCTCCCTAGTCCCTAGAATAAAGACCCTTGTCCTAAGTGCATAGACCCTTGTTCCTAATGTATACCCCCTAGTCCCTTGAGCATAGACCCTTGTCGCTAGTGTATAGTCTTTTGTGTATATTCCCTAGTCCCAAGGATAAAGACCATTGTCCTTAGTGTATAGAGCATTGTTCCTAGTGTATACTCCCTAGACCCTAGGGTATAGACCCTTATATCTAGTGTATAGCCCCTAGTCCCTAGGGTATAGACCCTTATATCTAGTGTATAGCCCCTAGTCCCTAGGGTATAGACCCTTGCTGTTAGTGTATAGTCCTTAGTGTATACTCCCTAGTCCCCAGGATAGAGACCCTTGTCCTTGGTGTATAGAGCATTGTTCCAAGTGTATACTCCCTAGTCCCTAGGATATAGATCCTTGCCCCTGGTTTATAGTCCTTACTGTATACTTCCCAGTCCATAGACCCGCATCCTTAGTTTATAGAACCCAGACCCTAGTGTATAGCCCATAGCCCATCTCAGGAGTGAGCAAGAGAGGATGGCTATGTTCCTACATTCAGTAAAAGTCAGGAAGTCAGATCCCAGCAGCCACATAAAAAAGGAATTTGTTTGCATCTGGCTTCAGCCCCCTCCCTCCCCACGAATGGACATTTATTAATGAGAGATCATCACCAGTTGGGAGCTTCCCACCCGCTTGCTCTGCCACTGTGAGGGGGCCAGCCAGCCCGTTCGTCCATTCCGCTGCTGTGAGGGGGCCCGTCCCTGCCCTTTCCACCACTCGCCACAGAGGGGAGGCTGAGCAGTGCCACTGCGGACCGCCCCACCTATTGTCTCAGCTGCAGAGAGAGGCTGGAGGCTTTAGGGAGGCAGAAACTAAAGGAGAAAGTCAGCTGATGGCCAATAGAGCACAAGGGGAGGGGCTCTGTGCTCTGCTAGGGGACCCCATGTCAGGAGAGACATCCCTGGAGACACATGTGAAGAGGCACAGGCAGAGGCACTGACGGGGAATGGACTGACAAAGTAAGTAATTGCCAGTGCAATTGATCCCATCCTCCGCCGCCACTTCTTCTTGCTGATCCCATCCCCCCCACCACCACCACCACAGATCTCATCCCTGATTGGGGGAGGGTAGGTATGGTCATTGGCTGTATCCCGCGGCCGCGCAATCGGCGCTTTCTGAGAGGATGTCATATGACGTCCACTCAGAATGGTAAAGCCACCGGCTATAGGCCGGGCGGGAACGTGTTAAAAAAAGGAAAACTAAAGCAGCCATCACATCTAAGGATCTAAGCAACCTTGGAACCTTGGATTACTAGCATAATCAGTCCAGGAGAATGCTTGTAATCCAAATCACTCGTATATCAAAGCAGGTTACCCCATAGGAAACAATGGAAACTCAGATAATTTGTTCCACAGTGACTGCTTGTCTATGCAGTACTGTATGTGGCCAGAGGTGCGGGGGGGCGCTGGCGAGACTCGGAGACGCTCGGAAACATTCAGAAACTGTTGACACTTTCTGTATTCCTGAATGCTTCCGAGCCTCACCAGCGCCCCCGCACCTATGGTCACATGCGGTATTGCATGCACAGAGGCTCCTGCTCGAGTCAGGATGTTTAAAAAAAAAACTGCTTGTATTGCGAAATGCTCGTTAACCACGTTACTCGCAATCCGAGGTTCTAATGTATTACCTTTTTGTTTTTGGGTTTAACACAGCTTTAATGGGTTACGCAGGAAACAATTTCAAATGCCTTGAAGTGCTCAACGGCAGTTGGAATTTTGGTTTCTTATGCGATTCATTCCTGAATAGACCTTCTGGTCCTCTCTGAAGCATTGTATGGACTTGTTTACATGTAAAGCATTCATGGAATTCCCCAGGTGTCTGTTATTGCTACATTAATGATGCAATAGCGATACATCATTTTAAAGAAGAATGCAACTCTGAGGTCTCGGCCACCTATCAAAAGGCTCGGTTGTGCAGGGTGGGCTGCACTCCTGCATAGTGACTTTTTAGGATGTTGGAATTTATGATATATTAATAATAGAATTTATTCTCCAACAAAAGGATATTGAAATTGTTCTCAGCTTGCATTAAGAAGATATTGCAACATAACAAGCAGAAAAAAAAGAACTGGTTGGTGGTATGAGCAACGCAGACATCACATCTTATATTCATTTATAAAGCCTCTTGTGTATTTTTTTACATGTTTTGACGAAAAATTTCGGGTATGGTACATTTATACATACACTATATTACCAAAAGTATTGGGACACCTGCCTTTACACACACATGAACTTAAATGCCATCCCAGTCTTAGTCCATAGGGTTCAATATTGAGTTGGCCCACCCTTTGCAGCTATAACAGCTTCAACTCTTCTGGGAAGGCTGTCCACAAGGTTTAGGAGTGTCTATGGGAATGTTTGACCATTCCTCCAGAAGAACATTTGTGAGGTCAGACACTGATGTTGGATGAGAAGGCCTGGCTCTCAGTCTCTGCCCTAATTCATCCCAAAGGTGTTCTATCGGGTTGATTGGAGGTCAGTCAAGTTCCTCAACCCCAAACTCGCTCATCCATGTCTTTATGGACCTTGCTTTGTGCAGTGGTCCAAATCATTTGCTGGAGGGGGGATTATGGTGTGGGAGTTGTTTTTCAGGGGTTGGGCTTGGCCCCTTAGCTCCAGAGAACCGAACTCTTAAGGTGTCAGCAGATCCAAGACATTTTGGGCAATTTCATGCTCCCAACTTTGTGGGTAAAGTTTGGGGATGGCCCCTTCCTGTTCCAACATGACTGCCCACCACTGCACAAAGCTGCAGTGAGGGGCCAGTGAAGCAGACAGGAGCCTGGGCAGCAAGACAAGGATAGGGAGGTGGTTGGGGGGGCATGTGGAGGAACCAATGCCCTCCATTTCTCTCCTGCAGCCACTGAACAGGGCCGGCTCTACCACTAGGCGAAGTAGGCGGCCGCCTAGAGCGCACTGCCGTCTAGGGGCGCCTGGCCACAGTTGATCTGTCACTGGCTGCTCTGCATTGATTCATGTAAAAACTGACACAGTCTTACAGAGATAATGGGATTGTATTATCACATGCCATTTGCAAATGTATATAGAAATAGTGACTGATCTGCCCAATAATCCCCCCACCCGCCCCCGTGAGGCTGTATTTGATGGGCACAGGTGAAGCTGTAATTCATGGGCACCGGTGAGGCTGCATTTGATTGGTGCTGATCAGGCTGCATTTGATTGGTGCTGATCAGGCTGGGCAGGGGAAAAGGGGTGGGGTCAGGGGTGGGGTCAAGGGGGGCTGCAAAATGAGGTTTTGCCTAGGGTGTCAAAAATCCTTGTACCAGCCCTGCCACTGAATATCTGCGGGAGGGAGAGGAGGAGAAGCAGGCATTCAGCGGCTTCATGGAGGTATCTGTTCCTCTATATGCCGCCACCCCACCGTCCTCCTATCCAGGCGTACAGGTGGCCGCATGGGTAACGACGACCCCTGTACATATGCTCCTGCAAACAGTGCAAAGTGATCTATGAATGTTGCCTTTATAGAAAGGCTGATCTGTGCTTAGAATGCAGCAGGGCAGCCACTCAACACAGGACCCGAAAGCTAGTGGAGATCACTGTAGAAGCGGTGTAGTAGCTTTGCAGTAGCAGTGTCTATACTAGGGATGGGCCTCCGGTTCGTCTCAAACATCGGGGATTCGCCTGTTTGGCGCATCCCGAACATTATGGGACGTTCACGAGAACTTTGAGCGCCCCATAATGCATTCCAATGGCAGGAGAAATGCCGCCCGCTGATTGGCCAAAGCATGCACATGACCTGCATGCTTTGGCCAATCACAGAGCGCTCTGCTGTGAGAGATATGATTGGCTAAAGGCAGGGTGCCTTTAGCAAATCACTGCTCAGCAGCCTCAATCCACGCCCCACACTATATAAAGCCGCTTGTACAGCAGCTCTATGTAGTGTGATAAATGTGGAGATAGTGAGCTTAGGTAGCGAGCGACGTGCAGGCAGTTCAGTATAGCTAGCTGTGATTCTTGTGAAAAAACATATTAGATAGATAGATAGATAGAGCGATCTGTATACAGTCAGTTAGTGCAGGCAGTACAAGAATATATACCTTCCTAGTGTGTATCTATATATATAATGCAATGCCTTTAGTGTAGACTATATACAGCTAATTCAGTGTATAGTATATAGTGTCCGTTCAGGCAGTGAAAGAATATATATATATACACAGTGTATTGAGCATACACTATATATCAGTGTGTTCAGGGGTGTACGGTACATAGTACATTTGACCTGGTGTATTAAATATATACAGTCTAGTATATATATATATATCGATATATACACACACAGCGTATTGAGTGTACATTATATATCAGTGCATTCAGGGGTGTACCTACGGTATATAGTACACTTGAAGTGGTGTATTAAAATATATACAGTCTAGTATATATACAGGGTGGGCCATTTATATGGATACACCATAATAAAATGGGAATGGTTGGTGATATTAACTTCCTGTTTGTGGCACATTAGTATATGTGAGGGGGGAAACTTTTCAAGATGGGTGGTGACCATGGCGGTTCGGCCATTTTGAATCCAACTTTTGTTTTTTCAATAGGAAGAGGGTCATGTGACACATCAAACTTATTGAGAATTTCACAAGAAAAACAATGGTGTGCTTGGTTTTAACGTAACTTTATTCTTTCATGAGTTATTTACAAGTTTCTGACCACTTATAAAATGTGTTCAATGTGCTGCCCATTGTGTTGGATTGTCAATGCAACCCTCTTCTCCCACTCTTCACACACTGATAGCAACACCACAGGAAAAATGCTAGCACAGGCTTTCAGTATCCGTAGTTTCAGGTGCTGCACATCTCGTATCTTCACAGCATATGGTTTTTTTATGGTTTTTATGGTTAGTAAAAACCAATACCGGGTGAGCTGCTCCTTCCAGTAGGTACCGCCATTCCTCCAAAGCCGACTATATATATATA
>BLSH010106274.1:952408-991849 GCA_018402905.1 Glandirana rugosa
CGGAGACGAACAAAGACCGGAAACGAAGTGGAGACGAACGAATACCGGAGACGAATAAAGACTGGAGACGAAGTGGAGACGAACGAAGACCGGAGAACAAGCAGAGGTGAATCAGATGCCAGAAACATGCAGAGGGCAGAGGCCAGAAACAAGCAGTGGTGAATCAGAGGCCAGAAACAAGCAGAGGTGAAACAGAGGCCAGAAACAAGCAGAGGTGCAGCAGAGGCCAGAAACAATCAGAGGCCAGAAGCAAGCAGAGGTGAAGCAGAGGTCAGAAATAAGCAGAGGCCATAAGCAAGCAGAGGTGAAGCAAAGGCCAGAAACAAGCAGAGGCCAGAAGCAAGCAAAGGTGAAGCAGAGGTCAGAAAGAAGCAGAGGCTAGAAGCAAGCAGAGGTGAAGCAGAGGTCAGAAAGAAGCAGAGGCTAGAAGCAAGCAGAGGTGAAGCAGAGGCCATAAACAAGCAGCAGTGAAGCAGAGGCCATAAGCAAGCAGAGGTGAAGCAGAGGCCAGAAACAAGCAGAAGTGAAGCAGAGGCCAGAAACAAGCAGAGATGAAGCAGAGGCCATATTCAAGCACAGGTAAAGCAGAGGCCAGAAACAAGCAGAGATGTAACAGAGGCCATATTCAAGCACAGGTGAAGCAGAGGCCAGAAACAAGCAAAAAAAGAAAACAAAAGAACACAGGGCTCTTTACCACTATAAGAAATATTTTACAATGCTGAAAAGTTCATTTTTCATTTTTTTCTTCCCCATCCTATTTTACTTGTTGATTTGATCTCTGATGACAACACTCCCTCCTTCCCGGTGCTGTAAACCCTATAAAAGCTACAACAATGTAATAATTTGGGGAAATGTCACTCAAACAGAAAGCGGTAACTCCCTCCAACAGGATGCAACTGACAGATGATTGACACCGTTGCCGCTGCATGATTTCATTTATATAAACCAGCTTCACGTACAGAATCATAGCTGATGTTCTAATAAAACACATAATTACCATGGGACCCTTACTGATTTGAAAGAAGAAAAAAACTCCCCTAAGCACTATATACATCTAAAACTTTCACACAAAGTTTCAGAAAAAATAAAATGCATTTTGTGAACCGCTGTTTATCGGGTTTCCCTGGAGTCTGCGGAAGAAATATTTAACAATATAGAGCTGCTTTTGGCCACTTCAATTCAGCATATCGTAACCAAACCAGGAAAGAACACAGGGGTCCTCACCTTTCAGTCCACATGATGCAGTTAATAAGGAAGCCGTGCTGGATTGTTATTGTTCCATATCATTATCCTAGTCTACTTATACTATGTACCATGGGTCAGGTAGAGAATGCATTTCATTTTTTTTTAAAGGGCAATGGGGGGTCTGAGCAACACGCAACATCTTTGATATAACATTTCTTGTGGTAAGTCTGCAGATATTTTGAGAAGAGCTTGCACAAGAGGTGGGCAGGAGGGGAAGGCGCCCTGGGTGTAGCCCCTCACTGCATGCTCCAGATCAGTGGCTGGTAATGAGTGGCCCAGGGTTCATGTCTGATCTGATAGCTACTGCTCTCACGCTGTGCCCCAACATCTTCACCCTATCCACCCGCAGCTGACACAAAACGCACTTCATACGCGCAACTCCCTTCATGTTGCTGGAAAGCAAGCAAATAGTCATACATGTGAAATGCACGCTCCATGCCAACCATGGGTACCTGGAGCAAGGGGGCAAAGAATAGGCACAGGGGAGTACAACTATTTTACAACATGCATTAGTAGCAGGGGAGGAGGGCGTAGTTCCACATTCTTGCCCTTGGTGCTGGACAAACCTGCCTGGCAGACTTCGCTCCCCATGATCAGCCAGAGAGTGGGCAGCTCTCCCGAAGAGAGACCACCCCAAGGCAGGGAGGGAAGGAACCTGATGGCCACACATCCTCCCAGGACCCACACCCTACAATCTTTGAGTGAAAGGTGACACACAAAAAAGTGAAAGTGACAGACAGTGAGAAAACAAAATAATAAAGCGGCAATATGCAAAACAATGGCTAGGCCTTGTGACCAGTCCAGACATAGTGGTGGTGGCAAGAGGGTGAGGGGATCTGTCAGTGATGAAGGAGTGAAGACCAGGAGGTAACACTACCATGAATGTACAAGCTTGCACATTATGGCAAGTGCTTCTAAGGCTATGTCCCCTACAGTTCACCTTTAAGGCAAAGGAACTGGTTTAATAAACCCATTTTTTCCTCAGTGACCCCTTGTCTTTGCTCCCCAGCCATTGGCTTTGGGCTTGTGTCAATGGTATCAGTTGGAGGTGCTATTGAGATCATTCAGAATTTGTTGACAGGTGCATTTGATCTGTTTCAAGGAGGATTTGCATTCCTATAGACTTGTATGGCATGCAGATCCTGCAGTGAATGTTGGGTTCTTGACACAAGCCCTACATCAGCGGAAGAGTCATTTTAACCACTTGCCTACCGGGCACTTTCACCCCCTACCTGCCCAGGCCAATTTTCAGCTTTCAGCGCTGTCACATTTTGAATGACAATTGCACGGTCATGTAGCACTGTACCCATATGAAATTTTTATCATTTTTTTTTTTTAGATAAATAGAGCTTTCTTGTGGTGGTATTTAATCACCAGTGGGTTTTTTTACTTTTTGCTAAACAAACCAAAAAAAGACAGAAAATTTTGAAAAAAAAAAGTATTACTTATTTTCTGTAACAAAATTTTCTCCTTCACTGATGTGCACTAATGAGGCTTCACTGATGGGCACTGATAGGGTGCACTGATAGGCACTGATGAGGAGGCACAGATTGGTATAACTGATGGGCACTAACAGGCATCACTGATGGGCACTGATTGGCAGCACTGATAAGCGGCACTGATGGGCACTGACAGGCAGCACTGATGGGCACTGGCAGGCATCACTGATGGACACTGACAGGCAGCACTGATGGGCACAGATTGGCAGCCCTTGTAGGCACTATTGGGGCTGCACTGTTAATCAGGACGCTGATGACTAGTGCCCTGATTATCAGTGTAGATGTCCCCTGTGTGGATTTGCCGGTTATCAGCTCTTCTGTCCTCACGCGCTGTCAGCGTGAAGAGAGGAATGCCGATAACCAGCAAATACTATTTACACTGTGATCAGCTGTGATTGGACACAGCTAGTCACATGGTAAAGAGCCACTGTGATTGGCTCTTTACTGCGATCTGCGCTCAGCTGTGTCCGAAGGACACAGCGATCATAGATCCCTGCCGATGCACGCTGCAGGGGGCATGCGGTAAGTGGGATCATGGAAGGACGTCCATAGACGCCCTCCTGGCAATGTGAGCCTGCGCTGTAGCGGTCTTTCGGCTATAGCATGGACGGGAAGAGGTTAATGTGGCTCATCTTCAAACAGCTCAGCTATTCTATCATCTTATTCTAAACATGTGCCATTCGTTTCCTTCTAAATGAAAATTCAGAGAAATTTGTCGTTATTCGGCTGTATCCAGATTCCGAATCACAATGGTAATGGAGGTAAACTAATCCTCCAAAGCAACAAAATGAAATTTGTCCAAAATAACGAAATTCGAATTGGATTTGAATTAAAAAAGGAATATGAAATGTTAAAATATTGCAATTCTTAGATGTGAAAAATTCGTCAGGCGCCTTTGAATCAAAAAAAAAAAGATCTAATTCAAATGCTGATTCGAATTTTCCAAATTTGGTCGAATTGAATTCAACTCGGTCGAACTGAGTTCAATTTGGTCGAATTCAGAAAACTAAATGAAACAAATTCAATAAACGAAATGAAACTAAATTAATTATGAAAACAAATTTATCGAATTTAAAGCGGAGTTCCACCCAAAAATGGAACTTCCGCTTTAAGCACTCCTCGCCCCCTTACATGCCACATTTGGCATGTTATTTTTTTGGGGGGGGGGGACGACTTCCTGTCCCTCTTCCACCTTCCGCCTCGGGGCCGCCTAGGCGACTCCTCCCCTCCTCCTAGACGGCCCCTCCCTCCTGGCAATCTTCTGGGACACGTCACAGCATGCGCAGTGGGTGCCCGGGCGTGAAGCCGGGCCGGGTGCCCACACTAGGAATGGCGGGGCCGTCGGGAGGAGCGGGGAGATGAGCGAGGCTTCGGGAGCAGCCGTCGCTGGACCGGGAGACAGGTAAGTTACTGTTTATTAAAAGTCAGCAGATACACTTTTTGTAGCTGCTGACTTTTAATAAACAAAAAAAAGTATGGAACTTCCGCTTTAACTAAGCAAAATTAGTTAATTGACGAATCAAAACTAAACTATTTTTTTCATTCTGCACCTCTAATTTTAACCACTTCAGCCCCGGAAGGATTTGCTGCTTTAGGACCGGAGCCCTTTTTGCGATTCGGCGATGCGTCGCTTTAACTGACAATTGCGCGGTCGTGCGACGTTGTACCCAAACTAAATTTGCGTCCTTTTTTTCTCACAAATAGAGCTTTCTTTTGGTGGTATTTGATCCCCTCTGCGTTATTTCTGATCGCCGCTATAAACAAAAGAAGAGCGACAATTTTGCAAAAAAACCCAAATTTCTTACTTTTTGCTAAAATACAAATCCAAAAAAAAAATATAAAAAAACATTTTTTTTTCACCGTTTTTGGCCGATTTATATTCTTCCTCATATTTGCCATAAAAAAAATTGCAATCGGCGTTTATTGATTGGTTTGCGCAAAAGTGGTCGCGTTTACGGATGATGAGAATTCATTTTTGGGGTTTTTATTATTTATTTATTTTTTACTAGTAATGGCGGCGATCTGCGATTTTTAGCGGTACTGCGATATTTCAGCGGACATGTCGGACTATTTTGACACTTTTTTGGGACCATTGGCAATTATACAGCGATCAGTGCTATAAAAATGCACTGATTACTGTGTAAATGTCATTGGCAGTGAAGGGGTTAACCTGCAGGGGGCGCTCTAAGGGTTAACTGTGTTCCCTGGGCGTGTTCTAACTGTAGGGGGACTGCCCTAGCTGGGGAAGGGAAGTGGTCACAGCCTTCGTATACAGGAAGGCTGTGATCACAGCCCTTCCCCCTCACACAGAGCGGAGGTCCGTGTTTACATACACGGACCTCCGCTCCTTCGCTCCGGGGGGGCAATCGAAGCCGCCGCACCCGCTCCCTGGCCCTCCCCGAACACAGTGAGCGTGCGGGCGCGCCTCTGGCGGCGTGAGTGCGGCCGCCGTCGTATGACGGCGATTTGCGCTCACGAGCCACCTTGTCGCCGTCAATTGCCGATCAGCGGTCGGCAAGCGGTTAATATTTTTATGTTCAGCATTGCATATCAATATCTAAACAAGTATCAATACCCGATTCGTTTTTTTCCAAGGTGTCTACAGCGTTGACCACCCCTGTTTTATTTGTATGGTTTCCGCTGATTGTAGGGAGTGGAAATGTGCACTTCTAGCCAGTTGGGAGTATGAACTTGGCTTCCCTGTTGGCGTACATTTTATCTAAGTGGAGAAATCAAAGTGACTTGACATATCATGATATTGATGTGCACGCAAGCGTTAAATCAATTGACAGACATATTTTTCATGTGTAACGTGTAACAAGACGGTTGAGGTTAGGTGAGGTTATCCCTGACACGGCTTTTCCCTGTGGATTTGCTGAGCAATAAGAAATTCATAGAGTCAGTGTGGACCTTTCTGAAGCAAGAAAGAAATAATAATATATATATACATACAGTATATACCACATGGTTATTTCTGAACTCTAAAACAGTGTTCCCCAACCCAGTCCTCAAGGCCCACCAACAGGTCAGGTTTTCAGGATTTCCCTCGGATGAATCAGCTGTGGTAATTACTAAGGCAGTGAAACTGATCAAATCACCTGTGCAAAGCAATGGAAATCCTGAAAACATGACCTGTTGGTGGGCCTTGAGGACAGGGTTGGGGAACACTGCTCTAAAAGCTTTCTAAATCCTCCTTTATTGATGAGATGGTTTCTCCATCTTGCATTGATAGACTCAACAATCTGGAGACATGTGTGTCCATAATGGTTCCATATCCCATGGTGCATCTGTGCTATAAAACCAGAAGGTTTGAAAGGCTGCCTGGCTACTATACAGTGGTACCTCGGTTGACGGACGCTTCTGTTCACAAACAACAGAAGAGTTCACAAAGATTTGCTTTGGTATGTGAACTCCGCTTCGGTTCACGAACGCGAGCCGCGGCCATTGTCCCTGCTCTTCCCTGCTCTGACGCATGGTCACGACTTCTTGTAGGGGAGATCGCGGTGACAGAGAGACAATGAAAGTCTACTGTGAAGACTCTTTCAGTATTGTGAAGTGTATTGAGAAGCTTTTTGGTGTGCTTTTTAGCACATATTGTACAGTACTCCTGTGCACACTTGCTGTAAAGCTTTTTTGTGTGCTTACTGTACCGGACATCCAGTATGGCTCCAAAGAAAATTAAGATCAAGCTTAGTGATAAGAAGAAAGTGTGGAGCAGTAATGAAGATGACAAGAAAGGGCAGAGCGGTAACGAAGGTGACAAGAATATGCAGAGCGTTAATGAAGGTGACAATAATGTGCAGAGCGGAAATGCAGATGACAAGTATGTGCAGAGCGGAAATGCAGGTGACAAGAATGTGCAGAGCGGAAATGAAGGTGACAAGAATGTGCAGAGCGGTAATGTAGGTGACAAAAATGTGCAGAGTGGTAATGTAGGTGACAAGAATGTGCAGAGCGGAAATGAAGGGGACAAGAATGTGCAGAGCGGTAATGTAGGTGACAAGAATGTGCAGAGTGGAAATGTGAGTGACAAGAATGTGCAGAGTGGAAATGCAGGTGATAAGAATGTGCAGAGCAGAAATGAAGGTGACAAGAATGTGCAGAGCGGTAATGTAGGTGACAAGAATGTGCAGAACAAGCAAGGTGGTAAAAAGAAAGTGCAGAGCGGTAATAAAGGTGACAAGAATGTACAAAGTGGAAATGTGAATAACAAGAATGTGCAGAGTGGAAATGTGAGTGACAAAAATGTGCAGAGTGCAAATGTGAGTGACAAGAATGTGCAGAGCAGAAATGCAGGTGATAAGAATGTGCAGAGCGGAAATGAAGGTGACAAGAATGTGCAGAGCGGTAATGTAGGTGACAAGAATGTGCAGAGTGGAAATGTGGGTGGCAAGAATGTGCAGAGCGGTAATGAAGGTGACAAGAATGTGCAGAGCGGTAATGAAGGTGACAAGAATGTGCAGAGCAAGCAAGGGGGTAAAAAGAAAGTGCAGAGCGGTAATAAAGGTAACAAGAATGTGCAGAGCAGGAATTCTAAGAATAAGGTTGCAAAGAAAATACCATTGAGCTGAAGAAGGAAATTGTAGAAAAAGATGATTGTGGCACTGATCTGGCCTTGGAGTACAAGATGGTGAAGTCGACAATCTCGACTGTTTTGAAGAACAAAGCTGCCATCAAAGGAGCTGATGTGGCAAAAGGAGTAACAATGTTAACCAAGCAGAGGACGCAAGTGCTGGAAGAGGTGGAAAAACTTTTGTTAGTGTGGTTAAATGAGAAACAGCTGACAGGTGATAGCGTTATTGAAGCTATGATCTGTGAGAAAGCCAGGAAACCGCACAGTGATTTACTGCAAAAAAAAAAAAACATCTACAAGTGCAGAAAGTGAAGAATTTAAAGCCAGTAGAGGGTGGTTTGAAAAATTCCGTAAGAGAAGTGGCATCCATAGTGTGAGGAGACACGGCGAGGCTTCCAGTTCTGACAAGGCCACTGCAGAAGCCTACAAGAAAGAATTTGCGGAATTCACGAAGACAGAAGGATGCGTCGCTCAACAAGAGTTTAACTCTTCTGGAAAAAGATACCGAACCGAACCGATACCACACAGGAGGAATGGGCACAGCAGGGGCACAAGCCCATGAAGGACAAATTGACCCTTTTGCTGTGTGCGAATGCAAGCGCCGATCTGAAGATTAAGGCCCTACTGGTGCACCATTCCCAGACCCCTCGTGCATTCAGGGAACAGAGAGTGAAGAAGGCCACACTGCCTGTCCTGAGGAGGGCCAATGGGAAAGCTTGGGTCACAAGGCAATTGTTCATGGAATGGCTGCACGGGGTGTTCGCTTCCAACGTCAGATAATATCTTTCTGATAACCAGGTGCCTTCTTCTGATGGACGATGCCCCAGCACATCCTCCAGCTTTGGTGGATGATGTGGATGCTATGACTTCATAAAGGTCAAATTCCTCGCCCCCAACACAACACTTCTTCTGCCGCCCATGGATCAGCAAGTGATCTGCAACTTCAAGAAGCTGTACACAAAGGCGCTCTTCACTAGGTGGTTTAACCACTTCACCTCCGGAAGAATTTCCCAGTTTAGGACCAGAGCACTTTTTGCGATTCGGCGCTGCGCCGCTTTAACTGACAATTGCGCGGTCGTGCAACACAAAATTTGTGTCCTTCTTTCCGCACAAATAGAGCTTTCTTTTGGTGGTATTTGATCCCCTCTGCGTCATTTCTGATCGCCGCTATAAACAAAAGAAGAGCGACAATTTTGCAAAAAAAACTAAATTTCTTACTTTTTGCTAAAATTCAAATCCAAAAAAAAAATATAAAAAGACATTTTTTTTCACCGGTTTTGGCCGATTTATATTCTTCCTCATATTTGTGATAAAAAAAAATTGGCGTTTATTGATTGGTTTGTGCAAAAATGGCTGCGTTTACGGATGATGAGAATTCATTTCTGGGGTTTTTATTTTTATTTATTTTTTTTACTAGTAATGGCGGCGATTTGCGAGTTTTAGCGGTACTGCGATATTGCGGCAGACATGTCGGACATTTTTGACACTTTTTTGGGACCAATGACATTTATTCAGCGATCAGAAATTTAAATGTCCACTGATTACTGTATAAATGTCATTGGCAGTGAAGGGGTTAACCTGCAGGGGGAGATCTAGGGGTTAACTGTGTTCCCTGGGTGTTCTTACTGTGGGGGGGGGGGGTGTTGGGCTACCATGGGCATGAGAGATCTAACTGATCCCAGTGACAGGGATCAGTAGATCTCCCATGCCCGCACTGTCAGAATGGGGAACCGCCGTGTTTACATCGGCGGTTCCCCGTTCTTTGCCTGTGGCCGCACATCGCGGCTCGCTGGCGGACATCGGGTCCGCCCGAGCCGCGGGCACACTGCTCAGGAGTGCGGCACGCGCCCCCTAGCGGCCATTCGCAGATCGCCGCCTTTTTACGGCGATTCGCGGCCAGAGCCCACACTGCCGCCGTAAATATGCGGTAGGCAGTGTGGAACTGGTTAATGTCACTGAAGAGACATCCTTGAGTCTCAAAGAATTCTGGAAGAAACATTTCAATGTTCTCCACTCCATTAACCTCATTGACAAAGCCTGGAAAGATGTCGCTCACCAAACCGTAAACTGTGGCCAGAATGTGTCACTGAATGTGACTTTGAAGGGTCTGATGCAGAGGTATTGGAGAAGAACGTACCCATGGGCAAGAGTATGGGTCTGGACGTTGATGGTGCAGATGGTAGAGGAGCTTGTTGAGAAACATAAGGAGGAGCTGACCAAGGAAGAACTTTCTGAACTCCACAGTGAGCAGCAGAAGGCACTTTTTGAGGAGCATTCCACTGAGGAAGAGGAAGGCAGGGAGAAGGTTAGCAGTGATGCCATTAAATCCACTATGGAAAAATGGAATGAGTGCCATGATATTTTTGAGAAGCACCCCAACATAACTGTAACAGACAGAGTGTCAAATCTGATGGACAATAATGTGGTCTCTCATTTCCGGAGGGTTATGCAGCCCAGGAAAAAAGACAAGTGACATTGGACAGATTTTTCAGCAAAACTGAGCCTGCAGCTAAGAGACAAAGAAGAAAGGAAATCCCTGAAGAAGATCTCCCCAATGTCCCTATGGAGGGGGACTCTCTTGCCGAAAAATAACCGCCTCCCACCGACTAGTGCCCCATCATTGGTGTCAGTGGGAGGAATAGTGCCCCATCATTGGTGTCAGTGGGAGGAATAGTGCCCCATCATTGGTGTCAGTGGGAGGAATAGTTTTCCATCATTGGTGTCAGTGGGAGGAATAGTGCCCCATCATTGGTATCAGTGGGAGGAATAGTGCCCCATCATTGGTGTCAGTGGGAGGAATAGTTTCCCATCATTGGTGTCAGTGGGAGGAATAGTGCCCCATCATTGGTGTCTGTGGGAGGAATAGTGCCCCATCATTGGTGTCAGTGGGAGGAATAGTGCCCCATCATTGGTGTCAGTGGGAGGAATAGTGCCCCATCATTGGTATCAGTGGGAGGAATAGTGCTCCATCATTGGTGTCAGTGACAGGAATAGTGCCCCATCATTGGTGTCAGTGGGAGGAATAGTGCCCCATCATTGGTGTCAGTGGGAGGAATAGTGCCACATCATTGGTGTCAGTGGAAAAAATAGTGCCCCATCATTGGTGTCAGTGGGAGGAATAGTGCCACGCTTTTGGTGTCAGTGGAAAGAATGGCACCTGATCTTAATGGGAGGAATGGTGCATAAGGTAGAGCATTCAGCCGCAGTTTGCAGACCACTGATGTAAAGCATCAGAATTGTGCTACAGTTTAACACCCAGAATAGTTTCCCAATTTCCATTGTGTGAAGGCCATTATATTAAGTTATTCCAACACATTCTGCATTATAATTATGCCCAAATCATATGTTCCTTACTTTATTCCAGCTGTTGTAAAATTTGTGCTTCCCAGGATAAGCCTGCGCCATCTTAACTATTGTTTTCCGAGTCTGTAGTCCTACACACTTCCACCCTTTCATGTAGTCCTTTCTGTAATGTCGTGCATGCGCAGTTGTTTCTTAGCCAAGCCTTGTTCTTGTTCATTACTATGGCAGCTGTGTATATGGTGTGGCTGAACTCCTCTGCAGTGTGCCGTCCTATGCCCAAGTTTACACCCCCTGTGACATTTAAGGTTTAGCAGGAAGGTCTGAATGATACTGCACTCTCGCGGTATCTCAGTGCAGTGCGGTGGATTTTCACGCACAACCATCTCTTGGGTTTACAGAGAATGGTGGGAAAAAAGAGAAAATATCCAGTGAGCGGCAGTTGTGTAGAGGAAAATGCCTTGTTGATGTCAGAGGTCAGAGGAGAATGGGCAGACTGGTTTCAGATGATAGAAAGGCAACAGTAACTCAAATAACCACTCGTTACACCCAAGGTATGCAGAATACCATCTCTGAACACACAACACATCAAACCTTGAAGCAGATGGGCTACAGCAGCAGAAGACCACGCCGGGTGCCACTCCTGTCAGCTAAGAACAGGAAACTGAGGCTACAGTTGGCACAGATCACCAAAATTGGACAATAGAAGATTGGAAAAACGTTGCCTGGTCTGATGAGTCTGGATTTCAGCTGTGACATTCAGATGGTGGGGTCAGAATTTGGCGCATGGATCCATCCTGCCTTGTATCACCGGTTCAGGCTGGTGGCGGGGGTGTAATGGTGTGGGTGATGGGCACACTTTGGGCCCCTTTGTACCAATTGAGCATTGGTTTAAACCCCAAGGCCTACCTGAGTATTGTTGCTGACCATGTCCATCCCTTTATGACTGCAGTGCCCCCATCTTCTGATGGCTCCTCCCAGCAGGATAATGCACCATGTCACAAAGCTCCAATCATCTCACCACTGGACAATGAGGTCCCTGCACTCCAATGGCCTCCACACTCCCCACATCTCATCCAATAGAGACCCTTTGGGATGTGGTGGAATGGGAGATTGGCATCATGGATGTGCAGCCGACAAATCTGCAGCAGCTGTGTGATGCCATCATTGTCACTATGGAGCAAAATCTCTGAGGAACATTTCCAACACCTTGTTGTATTTATGCCATGAAGAATGAAGGCAAAAGGGGGTCCAACCCGCTACTAGCAAGGTGTACCTAATAAAGTGGCCGGTGAGTGTATCAGAAGCTACCAATATAAACCATGCACCCCGCACCTTCATAAAGCCATTTCTTCCACAGTGACAAATCCATCTCCGGGGGCCCAATGAGACGTGCAGAATGAAAAAAATCTGCTTTATTTCCAAATTTGTTTTCAGAATTTATTTTGCTTATTCGAATTTGAACAGATTTTAATTTTCAGAATTCAGTCTAATTAAACTCAATTAGAACGGATTCTGAATATTCAAAACAATTCAAATTCCATTCAAAATCAAATATATTCCATTCGAAATCCGAATTTTGGAAGATGGCGATATTCTCTCGATTCCATTCAATTCTATTGTTTATATTCTATTCTATTATTTTCTATTCTATTCTTTTCATTTCTATTATATTCAATTCTATTCTATTCAAATTTAGTAAAAGGGTTATATTCTTTCTATTCTATTCTTTTCTATTGTTTATTCTATTCTTTCCTATTCTATTATTTTATTTTCTATTCGCATTTTGGGAATTGATTATATTCTTTCTATCCTATTATTTTCCTTTATTCTATTTTATTCTATTCTTTTCTTGTCTTTTCTATTGTATTTGAATTTGGATTTATTCTATTCTAAATACAAATTTCGGAAGAAGGTTATATTCTATTTATTTTTCTATTCTTTTCTATTCTAGTCAAATTAAAATTTATTCTATTCACATTTTGGGAATTGGTTATATTCTTTCTATTCTGTTGTTTTTCTTCATTCTATTTTTTTCTATTCTATTCTTTTCTTGTCTTTTCTATTGTATTCGCATTTGAATTTATTCTATTCTAAATACAAATTTCGGAGGAAGGTTATATTCTATTTATTTTTTTCTATTCTGTTCTTTTTTTCCTATTCTATTCTTTTCTATTGTATTCCAATTCAAATTCATTATATTTTACATTCAAATTTTAGAAGACAGTTATATTCTGTTTTATTTTATTATATTATATATTTTATTCTATTCTATTCTATTCAAATTAAAATTTATTTTGTTCGCATTTTGGGAATAGGTTATATTCTTTCTATTCTATTGTTTTTCTTTATTCAATTTTTTTCTATTCTATTCTTTTATTGTCTTTTCTATTGTATTTGCATTTGAATTTATTCTATTCTAAATACAAATTTCGGAGGAAGGTTATATTCTATTTATTTTTTTCTATTCTATTAATTTTTTTCCTATTCTATTATTTTCTATTCTATTCATTTCCATTGTATTCCAATTCAAATTCATTCTATTTTACATTCAATTTTTAGAAGACAGTTATATTCTTTCTATTTTATTTTATTATATTCTATATTTCATTGTATTCTATTCCTTTATTTGCTATTCTATTTTGTTCTGTTTTACTATATTCTTTTATTTTCTATTGTATCCCTTTATTTTATATTCTTCTTTGTTCTGTTTTACTCTATTCTTTTATTTTCTATTCTATCCATTTATTTTATATTCTACTTTGTTCTGTTTTACTCTATTCTTTTATTTTCTATTCTATTTTTTCTATGCAATTTTTTTCTATTATTTTATGTTGTATTCTGTTCTGTTTTACTCTATTATATGCTCTTCATTTATTTTCTATTCTATTCTTTTCTAGTATATTCTTTTCTATTCTATTCCTCTATTTTCTATTCTATTTTATCCTCTTTGGAAATTCGAATTAGATTAAAAAATGTCTTGAATTTGAATCTGATTTGAATTTTAAAAATTGTTCGAATTCAATTTAAAAACGATATTATGTAAACCACCCAGGTCAAGACCCTACTGCCATCTTCCCTAGACTAGAAATGTCAAACAAACAATACCCCCAAATTAATTGGGACTTTTGAGGCAGTCCGATTGACAATAGTTTTGTAATAAAAATTATACAAATTTTATTAGTACATTAAAAGCAAGGTCATAATGAAACAACCATAATATTCAATCCATACATAAAAACAATTATACATGCAGTTGTCTGCAATAAACCTCTCAATGCTGACGCGTTTCAGGATCTTGTCCTTTCTTCAGGGGCAAAAGTATAGAGAAGTATTTTCTACAAAACAATACAAAAAATAAATTTTTTGAACATATTTGGAAACAAAGAAACTCAGTAAGACCTTAAGACAAATGACAAGCAATACCTTTGGGAGAAAAGCACATAAGGTGATTAGCATGTACATTCATATGTCGCCGTCGGTTAATACAACCTGCTGAAAGGTGGTCCCAAGGAGGGGACCCACCGTAGTCACCACGCCTCCCCAGTCACCACTGAACCTCCCAAAAGTAGAGCTGTCTTAATGCATGGGCACTGCCCAGGGGCCCCAGGTGCATGGGTGCCCCATGATAATCTTGCATTACATCATACTTTCCAACTGTCCTGGATCTGCCGGGACAGTCATTCTTATTACTAAGCTGTCCTGGGATGGCTGTGTCTCGTGAAGCATCCCAGAAGCTGTACTGTACCCTCCTGATCCCAGTATTGTGCCCCCTTGACCACCCATGTACTGTGCCCTTTGTGTTGATGAATCTTTGATTGATTTTATTGAAAGTACTAATAAATATCTGTTTAATTCTATCAGTTATTTATACATTAATTCTTGAGAGTAGGTGTTTAAATTGGGGCAGGCTGGGAGGGGCCCCAGTTCATTACTTTGCCCATGGGCCCAAGGTGCTATTAAGACGGCCCTGCCCGAAAGTGGCCAGACAGAGTAAAATAATCCCAGCTTACAAAAATAATCCCATAAGGAAGGGAATTTGAATATGACTGTGATGCCCTGATCAACTTGGATGGACCGGGGTGCCTGTAAATTGAAAAAATATTTGAAAAAAATATGAAATAAGAACCCAATATTCAAAACTTACAAATAAATAAAAATAAAAGTTCTAATGATGTATGTGACGCTATTATAAATACATATGTATGTATATAGAATTAAACCTTGCTATCCCCCAGTGGATAGACAAGGTACCAAAATATTAAATTACACAGGATCTATATGTTGTGCCAACAATTAGGTTGGGCCAATGATATACAACTGAGGATACATAAATATATCGGTGAAACCGACCGTATAAGAGGGGCGAAAGCCCCCAATACAATAGAGAGGCACTGGGCCCAGCTGAAACATCCAGGGTCCAGCAACCAAAGATTCAATCAGCAGGTATCAAACATTATAGATGAATATTCACCTGGGATAAAGTATATTACTATAATTATCCAATCGTATATACATAACTGGCCGTGAATGGGGAGCGCTAATGTGGCATAGAATCCACGTGTCCCTCAATAAAGCAACAAATTAAATCAAAATTGATAGTCCAAAGATGGTCTGATTACCCGTCCTAGTGAAAAGGGAAAGGATGTGGCGGTAGCATGCGATGAAGACAGCACGTTTGTCCCATCCATGCCGTCGCCCTCTTAAGAAGACTCCAGGCGCATGCGCAATGCGGACGTTGGCGTCCTGACATCATCAATAAGCACCCACCGTGACCAAATTGGACATCGGGGACGGAGTGGGGATAAGACAACAGAGCCGGCCATAGGAGGATCCCGAAATGGGCGTGTACGGCCGCGCCGCATGTGAAAACATGCGAGATGGCTATGCACGCCCACTCCACCCACGCACAAAACAGTATGCAGGCCAAGCAGGTAGGGGAGGGGTCAAAGACCCGATCCTATCCCAACAGGGTCTGCAACCGCAAAGGCCGCCCCCCCAAAAATCCAAGTGGATCGGGGGGCTTTGTGCGCCGGGTGGGGGCTAAGGAGGCGAAGGCAGGTGAGACAGAACATAGACCGTGCGAACCAGTTTGTGGAGAGATAGCCCAATATAAACACAGTAAGGAGGGTCAACTAAACAGATCATAGGATGATACAGTCTGTAGCTCACAGCAAAGAGCATGTCATAATTACGAGCAATAGCAACAAATAGATTATACAATATTATATTATAATATCATATATAATGTTACAAACATATCATCCACATATTTATACAAAAACAATATGTGATAATACAATTCCAAATGTCATATAGGACGTATACCGTATAATCAGCAATAGTGATATAAGAAAAACTAAAACAAAAAAGGAGGGGAAGTATTGACCAGCATATCAGATAGAGTAATTATTGCTTTGGCGGGCGGTGGGATCTACTGGGTGGCTATAAGTACAGGTAAATGGCCCTCTAGATTCTTTTTCACAGCATGCGGGTGAGAATCCCTCCAAAAATGGACAGAAACTAAGTTGGGTGTTCAACCCTGGGGGGTTAGTAGCTCCCAATTTCTCAATCCATCGTGTTTCAATTTGCAAAAGTAATTTATTCCAATCTCCCCCTCTGGGGTTGGGGTGAACACGATCCAAAATGAGGAATTGTATGCCAGGGCACCGACCCGCATGATGGAGCATGACATGTCTACCAAGTGGGAGTTCTGGATTAGCGGCGACCATACTTTGAATGTGGCTAAGGGCCCTTTTCCAGAACTCCAGCTTGGTTTTGCCTATGTAGAAACTGCCACATTGGCAGGCAAGTAAATAAACTACCCCCATCATTTTGCAGTTGGATATATGGTCCTCTGTATGTCCATGTATTGGCAATGGGGCAACTACCGCATCTGAACGTGCCATGGCGCATGCATGGGTCTGTTCTAAAAGATCCAGTGAATTCACTCTACGATAGGTTAAGGCGCCGGTTTGTGGAATCCAAGTCTTTAAGGAGGGGTCTACCAGTAAAAGATGCCAGTGTTTTTGTATTATTCGTCTAACTGTTTGGTGATGATCATTGTAACCTGTGATAATACGGGTAATAATTTGAGAGTTTTCTTTTTTTGTTATTGCTATTCTTGGGGAAGAGTAAACCTTCCCTTTTCTTGTCCTTTGCTCGTTTAAAGGCCCGTTATAAAAACATTTGTGAGAATAACCCCGTCTCAAAAGTCTCTCCCTCAGCGACCACGCCTATGTGGTTGCGGACCCTGTTGGGATAGGATCGGGTCTTTGACCCCTCCCCTACCTGCTTGGCCTGCATACTGTTTTGTGCGTCGGTGGAGTGGGCGTGCATAGCCATCTCGCATGTTTTTACATGCGGCGCGGCCGTGCACGCCCATTTCGGGATCCTCCTATGGCCAGCTCTGTTGTCTTATCCCTGCTCCGCCCCAATGTCCAATTTGGTCACGGTGGGTGCTTATTGATGATGTCAGGACGCCAACGTCCGCATTGCGCATGCGCCGGTGTCTTCATAAATCGGCGACGGCATGGATGGGACAAACGTGCTGTCTTCATCGCATGCTACCGCCACATCCTTTCCCTTTTCACTAGGACAGGTAATCAGACCATCTTTGAGCTATCAATTTTGATTTCATTTGTTGCTTTATTGAGGGACACATTGTGGATTCTATGCCACATTAGCGCTCCCCATTCACGGCCAGTTATGTATATACGATTGGATAATTATAGTGATATACTTTATCCCAGGTGAATATTCACCTGGGGATCTATAATGTTTGATACCTGCTGATTTAATCTTTGGTTGCTGGACCCTGGATGTTTCTGCTGGGCCCAGTGCCTCTCTATTGTATTGGGGGCTTTCGCCCCTTTTATACGGTCGGTTTCATCTATATATTTATGTATCCTCAGTTGTATATCATTGGCCCAACCTAATTGTTGGCACAACATATAGATCCTGTGTAATTTAATATTTGGTACCTTGTCTATCCACTGGGGGATAGCAAGGTTTAATTCTATATACATACATATGTATTTATAATAGTGTCACATACATCATTAGAACTTTTATTTTTATTTATTTTTTTAAGTTTTGAATATTGGGTTCTTGTTTAATATCTTTTCAAATATTTTTTTCAATTTACAGGTACCCCGGTCCGTCCAAGTTGATCAGGGCATCACAGTTATATTCAAATTTCCTTCCTTATGGGATTATCTTTGTAAACTGGGAATATTTTACTCTGTCTGGCCACTTTTGGGAGGTTCAGTGGTGACTGGGGAGGCGTGGTGGCTACGGTGGGTTCCCTCCTTGGGACCACCTTTTGGCAGGTTGTATTAACCGACGGCGACATATGAATGTACATGCTAATCACCTTATGTGCTTTTCTCCCAAAGGTATTGCTTGTCATTTGTCTTAAGGTCTTACTGAGTTTCTTTGTTTCCAAATATGTTCAAAAAATTATTTTTTTTGTATTGTTTTGTAGAAAATACTTCTCTATACTTGTGCCCCTGAAGAAAGGACAAGATCCTGAAACGCGTCGGGCCTTGAGAAGTTTATTGCACACAACTGCATGTATAATTGTTTTTATGTATGCATTGAATATTATGGTTGTTTCATTACGACCTTGCTTTTAATGTACTAATAAAATTTGTATAATTTTTATTACAAAACTATTGTCAATCGGTCTGCCTCAAAAATCCCAATTCATTTGGGGGTATTGTTTGTTTGACATTTCTAGTCTAGGGACGACGGCAGTAGGGTCGTTGACTCAGGAGATTTACATAAAATTGTTTGTTTGGGGTAGTAGATACCCATCCCCCCTTTTCCACCTTGTTATAATAAAAGTTTTATATATTGGACCTTATGGTCCAATTTGCACTGCTAGTGTTCTCAAATTTCCATGTTTCTTTTTTCATTTGAACATTTGGAAGCATTGTGCTCGCTGTGATACTTCCAGACATGTCCAAGGTAAGGAATGGGAGACCCTCATGCAGGGATATCACAGGGAATACAATAAGAAGGAATCTCCACAATCTGAATTAATTTCACTTTTCTCCCAACTAAGCAAACTGGTGGACAAAAAGGCCTCATATTTTTTGGCATGGGGAGGGTTTTGGTAGATATATTAGGTAAGAAATGAACCCCTTTGGGCTGCGCATACAAATTTTTCCCTTGTTGGATGAGATGGATACATCATTCAAAACAAAATGGGAAAATAGTTTACAATCATGCACTAAGAACATGACGCAACTTTTGGTCGACGAATATCAGAAAAGAATTCAGATAGTGGATAAGGAAATATAATTTTTTTATAAGAAATTTGAACCTTTTAAGGGTTTGAATACCTTTAAGGAACAAGAACAAAAAGTTAAAACCCATTTGGATAAATTGGCACATGATATTCTAGCGACAAAAGGGAAAAAATTCTGGAGGGATAAGCGAGCCTTCCAGGAAAATAAAGCTTACAGGTGGTACCAGTCAAATACAAAGGCACAAATACATAAAGGGAATCATTTTGGTCAATTATATTCTGATTATGGATCGCTGTCTTCGCTTAACTCTTCCTTCTCTTCAGTTTCTTTTTCACAGGGTCGCAAACACATTGGGAAAGGGAAAAAGACAAAACTGACTCACTCGGGAGGGGATTCCTCTGTAAATAAAAAACGTACCACTGAATCCACACCTTCACAACAACCATCTATTCTTTCATCCATTCCTTCCTATGGTAAAGGTAATCCACATGGGGTTTCTTCTACAGTTCCCTCTGGATTTACTGGTGGTGGGTCCACTGACAATGGGGTTCTTACTAATTCTAGTATTTCCACTGCATCTAATGCAGGCTACATAGCTTCCTCAGGGGATCAAACTTTTTTAGTGTCCAACATCACTGAACATTCCACTTTAACCCATCACACAGATTCTGAAAGTAAGCAGGATACTTTGAATATGTTAATCTATCCAACTATCAATTGTCTAGCGAAGAGTTGGGTCTTCTATCTAAAGGCTTAAATTACTGCCCGAATGCGGGGCTCGATAAATTTGAACTTATTAAGGATTTGCACCTGTTCGCTAGGAAGCTCTTACTTAAGAGCTCACATGCAAAACCTTCCATACAATAAATCGCTAATACACAATCAGACCAGGCTTTTGATGATCTCCTAACTCTCCTTGAAGAGCAAAACCCCTCAGATCTTATTGATACAGTAGATATTGAATCCCTACTGGAACAATATATTGATGAAAGGACCATACCTACCCTAGAAAAACCTTCCTTTAAAAAGAAATCTGACAAGTTTCCAGCACTATCTACGAACATTAACGTAACAGCCTTTATAGCGGCCATCACCAATGAGATAAAAAAATTAAAGACACATTCCAAATCTAAACATGTTCCAGAAAGCGGGTAACATTGTAATAATGTCCAATGAACAATACAAACGTATGTGCAGAATGAAGCTTGGTGTAGACCCATTTCACGAAAATTAATAGAAAAACATTATAATGCATTCTATCACCTTGTCGATGATGCTTATGCATTGAACATCATTGATAAGGACACTTGGGATTACCTTCGTATCAAACATCTAAAAATTCCAACCTTTTATAGTTTGCCAAAGATACACAAAGATCTATATGATCCCCCGGGGAGACCTATTATCTTGGGCAATGGCTCTATAACAGAGAACCTTAGCAAATATATTGATACATATTTAAGGCCACATGTCATCAGTTTGCCTTCATATATCAAAAAGACTATTCACTTACTCCAACAAATAGATGGCATACAACTCTCCCCTCAGGCCTTACTGGTAACTATAGATGTTGAGGCTCTGTATAGCTCGATTCCACACCACCTTGGAATTGCGGCGGTAAGACATGTCCTCTCACAATCACACAAAGACGATTTCAAATTACATAATTTTATAATAGATGCATTGTAATTTGTGCTTGAATTACAATTCCTTTTCCTTTGATGGCTCCCATTTCCTCCAGGTGCAGGGAGTGGATATGGGCGCCTCTTGTGCACCATCCCATGCTAACCTGTACCTGGGGGAATGGGAGCGAGCATTTCTTGCTGATGATGTCATGATGCCCTTTACATGTCATATTACATCGTGGTTTAGATATATTGATGACATTTTAATATTTTGGGAAGGTGATGTGGAGACATTACAAGCTTGTATCTCTGCGATGAACAAAAATGACTTCAATTTATATTTTACTATGACCTATAGTGATTCGCATGTTACATTCCTTGACCTAACCATTCATAAAGATTCAGAGGGTAGCCTATCAACAACACTTTTTAGGAAGGCTACAGCTGTCAATACCATCTTACACGCCTCTATTGCACACCCTACATCACTAATTCAATCAATCCCTTACAGCCAATATCTTCGCCTCAGGAGGAACTGCTCGGATGAGCAGGCCTTCTTATCAGAGGCGTGGTCGCTGAGGGAGAGACTTTTGAGATGGGGTTATTCTCACAAATGTTTAAAACGGGCCTTTAAACGAGCAAAGGACAAGAAAAGGGAAGATTTACTCTTCATAAAGAATAATAGCAATAACAAAAAAACAGAAAACTCTCAAATTACCCGTATTATCACAGGTTACAATGATCATCACCAAACAGATACAAATGATACAAAAATACTGGCATCTTTTACTGGTAGACCCCTCCTTAAAGACTTGGATTCCACAAACCCCCGTCATAACCTATCGTAGAGTGAAATCCCTAAAAGATGTATTTGTCTCCAGTGAATTCACTGGATCTTTTAGAACAGACCCATGCATGCGCCATGGCACATTCAGATGCGGTGGTTGCCCCATTGCCAATACATGGACATACGGAGGACCATATATCTTCCTAATGGTCAGAGGTATAATACCAAACATTATTCCAACTGCAAAACGATGGGGGTAGTTTATTTACTTACCTGCCAATGTGGCAGTTTCTACATAGGCAAAACCAAGCTGGAGTTCTGGAAAAGGGCCTATCGCCACATTCAAAGTATGGCGGCGGCTAATCCAGAACTCCCGCTTGGTAGACATGTCATGCTCCATCATGCGGGTCGGTGCCCTGGCATACAATTCCTCATTTTGGATCGTGTTCACCCCAACCCCAGAGGGGGAGATTGGAATAAATTACTTTTGCAAATTGAAACACGATGGATTGAGAAATTGGGGGCTACTAACCCCCCAGGGTTGAACACCCAACTTAGTTTCTGTCCATTTTTGGAGGGATTCTCATCCGGATGTTGTGAAAAAGAACCTATCTAGAGGGCCATTTACCTGTACTTATAGCCACCCAGTAGATCCCACCGCCCGCCAAAGCAATAATTACTCTATCTGATATGCTGGTCAATGCTTCCCCTCCTTTTTTGTTTTAGTTTTTCTTATATCACTATTGCTGATTATACGGTATACGTCCTATATGACATTTGGAATTGTATTATCACATATTGTTTTTGTATAAATATGTGGATGATGTGTTTGTAACGTTATATATGATATTATAATATAATATTGTATAATCTATTTGTTGCTATTGCTCGTAATTATGATATACTCTTTGCTGTGAGCTACAGACTGTATCATCCTATGATCTGGTTAGTTGACCCTCCTTACTGTGTTTATATTGGGCTATCTCTCCACAAACTGGTTCGCACGGTCTATGTTCTGTCTCACCTGCCTTCGCCTCCTTAGCCCCCACCCGGCGCACAAAGCCCCCCGATCCACTTGGATTTTTGGGGGGTGGCCTTTGCGGTTGCGGACCCTGTTGGGATAGGATCGGGTCTTTGACCCCTCCCCTACCTGCTTGGCCTGCATACTGTTTTGTGCGTCGGTGGAGTGGGCATGCATGGCCATCTCGCATGTCTTCACATGCGGCGCAGCCGTGCACGCCTATTTCGGGATCCTCCTATGGCCGGCTCTGTTGTCTTATCCCCACTCCGCCCCCGATGTCCAATTTGGTCACGGTGGGTGCTTATTGATGATGTCAGGACACCGACGACCGCATTGCCCATGCGCCAGCGTCTTCATAAGATGGCGACGGCATGGATGGGGCAGACGTGCTGTCTTCATCGCATGCTACCGGCACATCCTTTCCCTTTTCACTAGGACAGGTAATCAGACCATCTTTGGACTATCAATTTTGATTTCATTTGTTGCTTTATTGGGGGACACATTGTGGATTCTATGCCACATTAGCGCTCCCCATTCACGGCCAGTTATGTATATACGATTGGATAATTATAGTAATATACTTTATCCCAGGTGAATATTCATCTATAATGTTTGATACCTGCTGATTGAATCTTTGGTTGCTGGACCCTGGATGTTTCAGCTGGGCCCAGTGCCTCTCTATTGTATTGGGGGCTTTCGCCCCTTTTATACGGTCGGTTTCACCGATATATTTATGTATCCTCAGTTGTATATCATTGGCCCAACCTAATTGTTGGCACAACATATAGATCCTGTGTAATTCAATATTTTGGTACCTTGTCTATCCACTGGGGGATAGCAAGGTTTAATTCTATATACCTACATATGTATTTATAATAGTGTCACATACATCATTAGAACTTTTATTTTTATTTATTTTTAAGTTTTGAATATTGGGTTCTTATTTAATATTTTTTCAAATATTTTTTAAATTTACAGGTACCCCGGTCCATCCAAGTTGATCAGAGCATCACAGTTATATTCAAATTCCCTTCCTTATGGGATTATCTTTGTAAACTGGGATTATTTTACTCTGTCTGGCCACTTTTGGGAGGTTCAGTGGTGACTGGGGAGGCGTGGTGGCTACGGTGGGTCCCCTCCTTGGGACCACCTTTTGGCAGGTTGTATTAACCGACGGCGACATATGAATGTACATGCTAATCACCTTATGTGCTTTTCTCCCAAAGGTATTGCTTGTCATTTGTCTTAAGGTCCTACTGAGTTTCTTTGTTTCCAAATATGTTCAAAAAATAATTTTTTTGTATTGTATTGTAGAAAATACTTCTCTATACTTGTGCCCCTGAAGAAAGGACAAGATCCTGAAACGCGTCGGGCCTTGAGAAATTTATTGCACACAACTGCATGTATAATTGTTTTTATGTATGGATTGAATATTATGGTTGTTTCATTACGACCTTGCTTTTAATGTACTAATAAAATTTGTATAATTTTTATTACAAAACTATTGTCAATCGGTCTGCCTCAAAAGTCCCAATTAATTTGGGGGTATTGTTTGTTTGACATTTCTAGTCTAGGGATGACGGCAGTAGGGTCTTGACCCGGGTGGTTTAAATAATATCGTTTTTAAATTGAATTCAAACAATTTACAAATTCAAATCATTTTCAAATCAGATTCAAATTCGAGACATTTTTTAATCTAATTCGAATTTCCAAAGAGGATAAAATAGAATAGAAAATAGAGGAATAGAATAGAAAAGAATATACTAGAAAATAATAGAATAGAGAATAAATGAAGAGCATATAATAGAGTAAAACAAAACAGAATACAAAATAAAACAATAGAAAAAAATTGCATAGAAAATATATATATTTATATATATTTATATATAAAATAAAGGGATAGAATAGAAAATAAAAGAATAGAGTAAAACAGAACAAAGTAGAATATAAAATAAAGGGATAGAATAGAAAATAAAAGAATAGCGTAAAACAGAAAAAAATAGAATAGCAAATAAAGGAATAGAATAGAATGAAATATAGAATATAATAAAATAAAATAGAAAGAATATAACTGTCTTCTAAAAATTGAATGCAAAATAGAATGAATTTGAATTGGAATGCAATAGAAAAGAATATACTAGAAAAGAATAGAATAGGAAAAAAAATGAACAGAATAGAAAAAAATAAATAGAATATAACCTTCCTCCGAAATTTGTATTTAGAATAGAATAAATTCAAATGCAAATACAATAGAAAAGACAAGAAAAGAATAGAATAGAGGGGGTATTGTTTGTTTGTTCATTTAAAAACTAATCAAATTAAAATTTTTGTCCGAAATTTTGTTTCGTTATGTCCGATTTGTTTAAATTCGTTACTATTGTAATTTGAAAATTTGGATTTCCGAATAAAAGAAAAATTATTTCGAATTTTAATTCCGAACGAAGCGAGCTGCACATGTCTGGGTACATTGGGTAATTACATCACAATGAACGTTCGATCCAAAAGTTTGGTTTTTTTTTTTCACTCTAATGTAATACATTATGCTATAAAACTATTTGTGATGATATGAAAAGTCAGAACACGCCGCACATCTATCAATACAAAAATACATAAAAAACAATCAAGGACATTTTTAAAAAGTCATCCATATCGCCAGAGAGATAAATGGTCGCGCTTTGTGCATCAGACATTAAAAAGAATTGGGGATGTTAACCTTTTTTTTTTTTCTTCACGGCTCAAATTGTGTTTGTAAATCATCCCTGTGAATAATACAAGTACAGCGTTCCATTAATAAAAGTTCAATTTAACTGGTTTACCGTCTACAATGGAATTGAATTAGTGTTAGTGCTATAATGAAGTGGAAACTCCATTTGCGCTGAGCACTAAGATGGAGGGAAAAAAAATGGATGAGATGCCATAAAACTGGGGGAGGCATTTAGCGACTGAAAAGCATAAGAGATGCTCAAAATCTGAGAAAAGGCTGGTCGTCCTCCTAATTAGAATATGGAAGTCAATAAAGAAAACCTGCAGTGAACCTGAATGATGGAACATAGCGATACCTATGGGACCACCTTATGAGACCCAATACTAAGAGCTGCAAAGTAAGACAATGCACGAAGAACACAAACTGTGAAACATGTTGAGGTTGTTTTTTTTCTTAAAGGAAGTTGAATAATAAAGGTTATTTGATGTTTTATTTAGCATTTACTGTTGGTGGATCCAGATTAGAGTTGGGGGAACAGTTCGGCCCGAACATCGCCTGTTTGGTGAACACCTGAATTTGCGGGGTGCTCTCTACAGTGGTGATCACTGTAAAGCCTCATACACACGATGCGACGGTCGTATGAGAACGGTCATACAACTGCTTGTTGTACGACCATCCGACCGTACGCGTGATTACAACAGCCGACGTGTGACGGTCGTTGGGTGAGCAGACTAGAAAACTTTGGTTGTACAACAAGCGGTCGTACGACTGTTGTACCGCGTGTACAGAGAAGTTGGTCCAACAAGTTGTACGTGCAAAACACGCATGCTCAGAAGTCAGAAACGCTCGGAAGTGTCCATTCATGTAAACCTACGTTCCTAATTCACTAATCACATGCACCTGAACGTCCTCTTTATACACTCGTAACACGTCATTGAGTTAGGCTTGGTTGTACGATCGCTTAGTGCAGGGCTTGACAAATTTGCCTTGAATCTAGGAGCCGGCTAAAAAAGTTAGGAGCCAGTTTTTTATAGCGTAGTGTAGGGTTGTCAGCGCCAGGGGTAAGACAAGTAATTTGCGCCCCCCTAACCCTAACTTACTCACAGCAGAGCAGCCAGTCAATAGCTCCACCATTACATCAGGGTTATAGGCTGGCCAGAAAGAGTGACACTAAAAAATCTGTTATGGGGGAAACTCCTTATTATGCTGAATGCATTGTGACTGCGGCATGTAAAACGCCCTCATCTCCTGCCTAATGGAGCTTAAGGGTGGCAAAAACATGTCTCTACTGCACATTATTACCACCCAACTTGCACATCTAAACAAAGCCTTAGTGACATTGTAAATAAAATACAAAAAAAAAAAAGGTGAAAAGTATTCCAGCGCTGCTGATCTTCTGCTGCCTCTTTGCAGCCACTTCCTGCCTACAAGACTGTCCCCCACAGTGACTTTTCATTGCTCTGGTGGGTTTCCGGTCACCATGAAATACTGGAGCCCAGCTGCACATAGAGTGGTATTTGTTGATGGCACACAGGGCTTTATCACAATTTTGTTGCTTAGAATAAAGGTCACGTTTCTCGCGGTGTAACATTATTTTTCATATTATACAAAAAAATAATGGGCTAACTTTACTGTTTAGTTTTTTTTTATTCATTAAAAGTGTATTTTTTTCCAAAAAAATTGCGCTTGAAAGACCGCTGCGCAAATACCATGTGACATAAAATATTGCAGCAACCGCCATTTTATTCTCTAGGGTCTCTGCTAAAAAATATATATAATGTTTGGGGGTTCCAAGTCATTTTCTAGCAGAAAACACTGGATATTTATTTGTAAGCCACTAATGTGAGAGAGGGTTTAGTCTATAAATGGTTAAACTTTCCTGATAGCCCGGAGATCATTGCTTTGAAAGAACCATAAGATACATTGTTGTGTTTATTCTTCTAACTCTCAACAACTATTCCAGGCAGCCTGTTTGTTACTTTTCTTCAGTCTAAGTGGAAACAAATATCCCGGGCAGCGGCCAAGCTTAACAGCTGTTAGATGAAGCAGAGAACTCTGGGCTCTCGCTGAATCTGACAGCTGTTTTACCATGGGGAGAGAAGAAACGGCAGTCACTCGCCAGGACGCGATTTCTGGTCGCCATGGCGACCTGGCGCCTGGGGTTTGTCGAGGCGTGGCTTAGTGCGCGTCAGTACACGAGATACAACAGCCAACATACGATTTGGCCCGTTTGGTCGTACGACCGTCGCACCGGGTGTACGAGGCTTAACAGCAATCATTTCAACTGTCATGAATCGCTTATATTCATGACTCATTGTTTATTACTCTGATGCTGTGATTGGCCACAGCTATCACATGATACAGGGTCCTGTGACTGGCTAGGAACCCTGGTGACCAATCACAAATCACACACAGTAGTAAACAATTCGAAAGGCAAGGGGTTTGGGTGGGACTGAGACTGTGGGTCAAAGGTTCCTCCATCCCTAATATATAGCGATACAAAGGAGAGGGTTGGGACTTTAATTGAGACATGCATATGGAAGGCAAAAAATACTAAAGATTCATGTAAAAATGTTTATTCATCCAAAAAAGTTCATAGAGTATAATAACAACATACACAGCACATAAATGCATGATGGATTTCATATATATACATACAGACAATATAAACAATGGGGGGGTGGTTTGCTCATTGCCTCTAATGTGTCGCACCTCCATCCCTAATCATAATGAAGAACAGAAGAGGCGCCCATGGGACTTTGAGTGAGGCCGACACATGGTCCAGAAAAACATACAAGTAGTAAGTAAAATACCTACAACCAATGACATGTACAAAAAGGATGAATACAAAGATGATAGTGTTATACACAATGCGTCCTTAACTCGACGCGTTTCGCGAGCTCCGCTCGCTTCCTCAGGAGTGGACGCATGGCATCTGCAAATAAACAAAATGAATGTAGGCAACATAATATGGTTGTTAATGGAATTATAATAGCAGGGGTCCTGTTAGGTGCCCCATACTTACATGCTGAGTGTAATGAATGAAGTAGGGAGGAGAATGAAAAGGAAGGTGCGACACATTAGAGGCAATGAGCAAACCATCATTTATGGATTATGATATTTTGTAATAATTTTTTTTTTACTTTTCCATTTTGGAGCTTATTTGTCTGTGCTGCCCTTATACAGTCCCTTATTTCATTGGAGGCTATTCAATTTGACTTTAGGATGAAGGCACTCCCACTATTGCACCACAATTCCATCCTTTACCCCAAATGGAACATTAAAAATAATGTTTAGGTCATGGGGAATGCTTGTTAACCACTTCAGCCCCGGAAGGATTTCCCAGGTTAGGACCAGAGCACTTTTTGCAATTCCGCGCTGCGTCACTTTCGCTGCGTCCTTTTTTCCCCACAAATAGAGCTTTCTTTTAGTGGTATTTGATACCTGCGTCATTTCTGATCGCCGCTATAAACAAAGAAAGAGCGACAATTTTGCAAAAAAAAAATATTTCTTACTTTTTGCTAAAATTCAAATCCAAAAAAATATAAAAATACTTTTTTTCATCGGTTTTGGCTGATTTATATTCTTCCTCATATTTTCGGTAAAAAAACATTGCAATGGGCGTTTATTGATTGGTTTGCGCAAAAGTTGCAGCGTTTACGGATGATGAGAATTAATTTCTTGGGTTTTTATTTGTTTACATTTTTTACTAGTAATGGCGGCGATCTGCGAATTTTAGCGGTACAGCGATATTGCGGCGGACATGTCGGACCATTTTGACACTTTTTGGGACCATTAGCATTTATACAGCGATCAGTGCTATAAAAATGCACTGATTACTGTGTAAATGCCATTGGCAGTGAAGGGGTTAACCTGCAGGGGGAGATCTAGGGGTTAACGGTGTTCCCTAGGCATGTTCTAATTGTGGGGGGCTGGGCTGTTATGGGCATAAGAGATCTAACTGATTCCAGTGACAGGGATCAGTAGATCTCTTATGTCCCCATTGACAGAGCGGGGAACCGCCGTGTTTACATCAGCGGTTCCCTATTCTTTGGCTTTGGAAGCTCATCGCGGCTCGCCGGCGGACTTCGGGTCCGCCCGAGCCGCTGGCACACTCCTCCAGAGTGTGCAGACATGAGAGCGCGCTGGTGGTGGCCCGCGATCTCCCCCTAGCTGCGCCTGCGCGAATCGCCGCCTATTTACGGCGATTCGCGGGACACATCCACACTGCCACAGTAAATATACTGCGTGCGGTGTGGAACCGGTTAAAATCAATTTATTGGTAATCGGTGGGAAGAATGCCCCTTACATTGGTGATCAGTGGAAAGAATGTTCCTTACATTGGTGGTCAGTGGGAAGAATGTCCCTTACATTGGTGGTCAGTGGGAAGAATGCTCCTTACATCGGTGGTCAGTGGGAAGAATGTCCCTTACATTGGTGGTCAGTGGGAAGAATGTCCCTTACATTGGTGGTCAGTGGGAAGAATGCCCCTTACATTGGTGCTTAGTGGGGAGAATGCTCCTTACATTGGTGATCAGTGGGAAGAATGTTCCTTACATTGGTGGTGAGTGGGAAGAATGCTCCTTACATTGGTGATCAGTGGGAAGAATGTTCCTTACATTGGTGGTGAGTGGGAAGAATGTCCCTTACATTGGTGGTCAGTGGGAAGAATGCCCCTTACATTGGTGCTTAGTGGGGAGAATGCTCCTTACATTGGTGATCAGTGGGAAGAATGTCCCTTACATTGGAGGTCAGCGGGAAGAATGCTCCTTACATTGGTGATCAGTGGGAAGAATGTCCCTTACATTGGTGCTTAGTGGGGAGAATGCTCCTTACATTGGTGATCAGTGGGAAGAATGTTCCTTACATTGGTGGTCAGTGGGAAGAATGCCCCTTACATTGGTGATCAGTGAGAAGAATGTTCCTTACATTGGTGGTCAATGGGAAGAATGCTCCTTACATTGGTGGTCAGTGGGAGGAATGCTCCTTACATTGGAGGTCCGTTGGAAGAATGTTCCTTACATTGGTGGTCCGTGGGAAGAATACCCCTTACATTGGTGATCAGTGGGAAGAATGTTCCTTACATTGGGGGTCAGTGGTCAGAGTCTGAATGCCACCCTTGCAGACAGCTTTATATTAATTGGTGCCATCAAGCTGGTTCTGCCATGTGATGTTGGCCCCAGAACTATGGTGGCACCATCAAATGGGAGATCAATCAGCCACAGCTCAAGGAACCCCTAGCAAACCTCTGGAGGAACCATGTTTGAGAATGGCTGCTCTAGGTATTTGCAACCTTCTGGCTGCAATGATTTCTTCATTGTTGGCCTAGGAATCCAAGCTATGGTAATGGCAATCCAAAATAAGGACTGGTGTGCACCTTTAATATTTCATGCTTGAGGTCTACAAGTCCTTTTTCTATTAAACCCTCACAATTAAAATAAGAACAAAGATTGTTACATCTCCCTTTTTACATAAAGGTGTGATGTATCATTTTATTTTCTTTTTTTTCCTTTTTCTCTTCCCAAACACGCAGTCATGCACACAAAGGTGCGATGCACGCCTCAGTAACTACATCAGGTCTATTAACTCATTATCTGCCATGACAACTTCCGTTCCTAGGCAAGGTCATGGCCTCGTACAAACGTCACAGAAAATGGGACTTTTAAAATCAGCACATCTGCACGAAACAGAAAAGTCTTCTTTAGATTATACTCAATTCATCTGCAATCTGCAAACCGTCTCCGTTCCGCGGGAACTAAAAGCATTTCAGCTCCAGCCCTGAAAAAAACAACTTTACTCTCAGCCTAATGCTATTTATCCCCCCCCCACCCAGAACCTGGAAAACAAATCTTTTCTGCTGAAAAACAAACCTGGTCCTTACGTCGTACGGCTTCTAAAAATAGTCAACATACAGTTTTAATGCCATAGATACATAGGAAAGGAGAGAGACGCCATGTACAAGCCACACATCGCCCGCTCTCAGACAAATTACCATAAAACCAGAAAAGAAATAAAATAAAATAAAACTGCCTGATCCACTGAGTATTCTAAAGAAGGATAAAGAGCATGATCTGCGTTTTATTTCCCGAGTTATAATTTAAGTCTCTGCGCAAACCTAAAGTGCGTTTCTATAACCTTAAAAATCATTATTCTTGACATCCATAGAAACAAAAATATTTTTGCTGCTAGGGTAAATGTCATTAGCGGTACATTCAGCGCCGCGCAGTTTTCCTTCTCTCTGCTACTTGAGCGTAAAAAAACCCAGAGCAAAATGAGAAATGCATTCCGAACGTGTAAAGAGCACACCCGGATACAACATAAAGAGCCTCTTCAGTGGCTGTTACAGATGTTACCGCTTAGAAATAAAATTCATCGCCCTTATTCTGCTCAAAGCCATAAATGATAAAGAACAAGGAAAGCTCAAGCAGTGCCGAGCATAACTGATCTCCAAACGTAGCATAAAAGTTATTTGATGTAAAAAAAAAAAAAAATGGTTTTACTAATATGCATGCAAAGCTACACAGGCTCGTTTTATCAACCATGTTGGGGTATTGGACACATCTGCATTCGCTCCTAATGCTGCACTTGACTTGAACAAACAAGTCCAAACATATGAAGAAGTTCCTTGCCAGGGTCACTTTATGGTCAAGATTGCCTACCCATCTACACTGGTTCAAAGTGGTATTAAAGCTTCATAAAAAAAAAAAAACATTTCATACTTACCTGCTCTGTGCAGTGGTTTTGCACAGACCTTCTCCGATCCTCTTCTTTTCGGGTTCCTCATTGGCGCTCCTGGCTCCTCCTCCGCCCTCGAGAGTACTGCTGCGTGCCCGCTCCCATGCCACTTCTCTAGGCGTCCATATGAGCAGGTCATCCTGGCAGATGAAGCAGGCTCACCCAAACGTTCTAAGACCCAAGGGTCTAAGTCGGGGTTTCTCAACTAGGGTTCCTTCAGAGGTTGCTAGGGGTTCCTTGAGCAATGGTCACTTTCTACCTCTCAGATAAATTCCCACTGATATAATTGTTATTGTAGCTATCTGTAAGTGGGTAATGCGTCCCAATGGCCACAAGTTTAAAGCGGAGTTCCACCCTAAAGTGGAACTTCCGCTGGTTGGATTCCTCCCCCCCTCAGGTGTCACATTTGGCACCTTTCGGGGGGGAGGGGGAAGAGGACACCTGTCTTTAGACAGGTGTCCGTTTCCACACTTCCGGGAGCTCTGGCCGGCGGACGCGGCCGCTGACGTCAGAAGCCCGGCTCCCTCCTCCCTGCTCGCTCTGCTACTGGCCGCCTGGCCAGTAGCAGAGCGCGGCAGAGCTCGCGCATGCGCAGTAAGGTGCCCGGCGTGAAGCTGTACTGCTTACACGTCCGGGTTCCCTTACCCGCGATGGAGGCGGCTGCACCCGTCCCCCGATCCGAAGATCGGCGGCGGGTGCCGACATCGCTGGACTCCAGGACAGGTAAGTGTCCTAATATTAAAAGTCAGCAGCTACTGTATGTGTAGCTGCTGACTTTTAATTTTTTTTTTAGCCCTCGGACCTCCGCTTTAAGGAGCGTTCTTCCCATTGACCATCACACTAAAGCAGGGGTAGGGAACCTGCGGCTCTCCAGCTGTTGTAGAACTACATTTCCTATCATGCTTCTGGGAGTAATTGTATCCATCAGCCTTGCAATGCCTCATGGGAAATGTAGTTCTACAACAGCTGGAGAGCCCCAGGTTCCCTACCCCTGCACTAAAGTATCATGAGTTGTAGATTTTTAATTTTTAGCAGGGGTTCCCCGAGACCAGAGAATTATTTCAAGGGCTCCTCAGTGTTGAAAAGGTTGAGAAAGGCTGGTCTAAGTGCTAACCGTCCATAAGACACATAGAGCCGTGGCTAGGCCCAGTCCCCCTGCTCTCTCCTCATTGGCACACTGTCTGTGATTGACAGCAGTGGGAGCCAATGGGCTCCAGCTGCTGTCTCAGCCAATGAGGAGGGAGAGTCCCGGGACAGCCGAGGTTATTGTGAACATTGCTGGATAGGATGGAGCTCAGGTAAGGATTGGGGGTGGCTGGGGGGAGGGGGCACGGCACACAGAAGGTTTTTCTCCTTCATGCATGGTCAAGTCAAGTGCAGCATTAGGAGCGAATGCACATGTGTCCAATACCCCAACATGGTTGATAAAACAAGCCTGTGTAGCTTTGCATGCATATTAGTGACTACCATTGCATGAAGGTGAAAAACCTTCAGCCTTTAGAACCACTTTGAGGTTAAAGTGAGAGTAAACTCCCACGCATGAATTTACCTATAGATAAGCCTATAATAAGGCTTACCTATGGGTATTGTAAATATCTCCTAAACGTGCACCATTTAAGAGATATTTACTGCACATGCAGCCGGCGCATACGCTCTGAATGAATGGCATACCCGTGCTGTTTCTTCAGAGTCATAGAAACATAGAAACATAGAAAAGTGACGGCAGAAAAAGACTGAGTAGTCCATCGAGTCTGCCCCTTTTTATTTATTTTTTTATTTTTTTTTACATTAACCTTGTTGTTTGACTATGGATTTATGTTTATCCCAAGCATGTTTGAAGCCATTTACTGTTGACTGTCTCACAACCTCTGTTGGTAGTTTATTCCAATCATCAACCACCCTTTCAGTAAAATAATACTTTCTAAGATTTTGAACTTCCCTGCAGTTAGTTTGAGGTCCCCGTGTTCTTGATTTTTGTTTCATATTGAAAAGACTGCCCTCCTGAACCTTATTCACCCCCTTGATGTATTTAAAGGTTTCAATCATGTCTCCCCTCTCCCTTCTTTCCTCCAGACTGTACATATTAAGTTCCTGAAGTTGCTCTTGATATGTTTTATCCCCCAGACCTTTCACCATTTTTGTTACCCGTCTGTGCCGTTAATGGCTCGCGCATGCATGCCGTCATCGTGGCTCCAGCCACTCACACAGCTGGAGTCCGCGAACCCAGAAGGTAGACTGGGTGAAGATGGAAGCACCTTCAGCGGTGACAGCGTGCTGCTGGAAGGCTTTGTATTCAGGTAAGTTTCACATAATGTGCTAGTATGCAATGGATAGTAGCACATTATGACATTTCCTTTCAGGTTTAGAAAAAAAAAAAAAACAACCAGTGGTTTACTACCACTTTAAGAATTTCCCTCCATCAGCATTACCAAACAAGGGATAGAACTCAAAGTTGACTCTGCAGGCACCATCATTTTTTAATAGTTGTTTCTTCTCTAAGAGAAAAACGTTATGATCGGGCACTGCCACCATGACAGCCTTCATCCCTAATAAACATATACAGTATATACCAAAAACTGCGGTCATGTGACTTTATACGAGGCAAGTCACTGAAATATTACATACAAGTAAAAAATTCATTGATTAGATAAAGTAAAAATGTATTTATTATACATGAAAGGAACACATACGGTTATTCACAGAAGGCAAAACACAGTGAAGAATAAATATCATAAAAAGCTGAGAATTGATCAGAGTAATTCAATAGTTTATTGTCGCATGATAACGTATGAAAAAACAGGTGCACAGCAACAGTAGGCTATAACACTCAAACTGTTCTGGCATCCACAATACTCTACGCATTTCGAGGATCCGTTCTCTCGTCAGGAGTATCATATCACAATTGTCTATAAGTACAAGTAATACAAAAAGTATATTAGTAGATTCCTTCCTAGATTCACACAAGGAATCTACTAATATACTTTTTGTATTACTTATACTTAAAGACAATTGTGATATGATACTCCTGACGAGAGAACGGATCCTCGAAATGCGTAGAGTATTGTGGATGCCAGAACAATTTGAGTGTTATAGCCTACTGTTGCTGCTCGGAGGCCAGTAGCTTTAGCACTTGGGAAGCACCCATTGACCAGTAGGACTGTTAAACGAGCAGGTCATCCTGGTGGGCTCATCCAAGGTGCGTAGTCTAAATACTAACCAGTATTCACCAGAGCTCCTGATGGTGGAGATGTGTTTAGCTGCATGTTAGTACCAGATTGTGGTCCTCAGGATCTCCCCACCAGGGAGGTAAGCACCTCAGATCCCTACCAGCAAACACTTAGGTCATTTTCTTCTCCAAAATGCCCACCTAACCCTGATCCTCATGGTGGATCATCTAGGTCCTCCCCATCATCAAGCATGTGCCATTAGAAATTACGTGGGGTCACGACAGGTAGGTATCAAGACCAAGTGGTAACATTACTTGTAGGACAAGAATATGCTGCCCATGTAGTAGGTAGGGGAAGGAAGGGGATAAGGTATGTTATGCGGTCTTGTCATGGTCAGGGGTCAGGCTTGGAGGCCAGTAGCTATAGCAGTAGAGAGGCTCCCACCGATCAGCTGTATAAGTGCAGCAGCAGGTCACCCTGGCGGATGACAGGTTCAATCTAAGTACTAACCAGTGTTCACCTGAGCTCCTGATGGTGGAGTGTTTAGTTGCATGTTACTACCATGATGCAGTCCTCAGGATCACTCCACCAGGAGGAGAGCAAGCCAGATCCAGTAGCAGATATAGCAGGTTGGGATCAAGCAGAATCGTAGTCAGTAAATAAGGTAAAGGTCAGTAACGAGTGGTAGCGAAGATAAGGATGGTAGCGGGAGTGACAAGAGCGAGATATTGGCTGGAGAGAGCACAATAATCTAGCAAACAGGAATTGCAGAGACATGGATTAAATCAGGAAGTTCATGGGAGGAGGAAAGAGTTCAAGGTTCAAAACAATCAAGGTTCAAGGCAGGATCATTCAAGAAATTGTCCAGGTAGCTGTCCAGCATCCCAGGTGGCTCAGCGAGAAGAGTTACTGTGAGACACAGCAGGGGTGCCAGGTTCAGGTCCAGGCTCTGACACCGCAAAAACCCAATTACATTTTGTTTTGAGAGTGGTCAGCTTCAGATGTGATTATAAGCCTCATGATTGGTATTATAGAGAAGGGCCTTGGGCATTTTAAATAAAATTCAGAATTTCATCCGGTTCATAAAACCATGTGAGCAGCTACTGCAGAAGTCAGCAATCCTTCAGTTCTATTATCCGTTCCTCCAACTTGTTTCATCCAAGGATCAATATTTCTGGCAAATTCCTAATTTGCCAACTCCATTCTCATTTTAGCTTTTTTTTGGTGAATAAAGTGTTCTTTAGCCCAGACTTGGTGCAGGACATGAGGTCATTAGATGAGGAAAAGGGCACTTACTAATATGCATGCAAAGCTACACAAGCTAATATTATCAACCATTTTGGGGTATTGGACATTTAGTAACATATTTGCACTCTCTCTTAATGCTGTACTTGACCTTTAACAAAGAGGACCAAATACATTATGATGAAGTTCCTTGCCAGAGTCACTTTATGGTCAAGATGACATTACATGCTCATGTACCCTGGTTTAAGGTTAAGAATTTCCACCATCGTTTTTTCATAAAAACCCACGCAAACCCAATTACATTTTGTTTTGAGAATGGCCATCTTTCAGCTTCACATGTCATGTGATGACCAGCCACATCATAAAGCAGAATTTCTGAACCTTTTTTCAGTATCCTTTAAAAGCATGCAAAAATCCAGACACCCAATGGGAAATCCAAACCTAGGTTGATACACACAACTACACATATCACAAGCTTCCCTTCACACCAAAGGTCCCCCATCACATGAGACCTCCTTTACATAGTCCCCCCTGTTACATGAGCACCCTCTTCGCATCAGAGGTCTCCCATCACGTCAGAGGTCATCCCATCACTTCAGAGTCACCTTTTAATTTTAAAGCCCCCCATCACATCAGAGTTGCCCCTATAGTTGAGTCCCCAATCATACCAAAGTCATCCCCTTCACAGAGCCCCCATCACACAGTCTGCTCTTCATATTAGAGCCCTATCTTCTGAATGTAGCAGCATGGTAGAAGGCAGGAGGTGGAGGAGGCAGACTTCCGTCTTCTGAATGCTGGGAGTGGCCCTTCATGCCATTTGCTCTGAATCAGCATCCTGCAGAGGCAGGCGGCTCTCTAATTAGGCAAATTAGGTGGTCACCTAAGGCCTCGCACTCGCAGGGGACTCGCAGCCGCCTAATTTTCCTGACTGACTGATCTGGTACTGTCAGAGGGCCCTGGGCCAATACCAGACTCATCATGCAGCGTCCCAGTCTGGTGGCAGCAGGTGCAGGACAGCAGGGGCCTCTAGGTGGCGGCAGTGGCCGGATGACAGCACCCGGTTCCAGGTGCCATCTCTACATTGTGTTCAGGCAGAGTGTCCATGTGGGGCCCTAAGGCAGCTGGGCTGCTCCTTCAGCCCGCGCCGCTCACCTGGCCTCTCCGCACCTGCCTCCTATTCGGTTCAGCAATCGGGGCGGAAACTATCCAGCTGCCCCATGACCGTGAAGAGGAAGGAGCTCCTGCTGCTGCCTGGCCGTCCAGAGAGAAAGTAAGTGCCCATGTCGCCTCCCTGTGTGCCTGGATAGAGGAGCGGAGGGGCAGCTGCATGTAGAGGAATTGATCTTTCCATATTCCTCTTGCAGCCGCTGAATGCCTGCGGGTGGAAGAGGAGGAGAAATGGGTATTCAGCTGCTGCAAGAGGAATATGGAAAAATTGATTCCTCTATATGCAGATGCCCCGCAGCTCCTCCTATCCAACTTCTTTTGCTGCTCGCCCCTCCCAGTGCTGGGTCCCAAATGTTTTATTGGCTGCATATGTCTGATGGGTTAGGAAGGTGCCCTGGAAGTGGTGCTGATGAACTGTGTGCTAGATCCGTGCATCTTTCTGCAGTTATTTATATTGCTTGAATTATTTTTTCCATGGGTGTGGGTGGGGCCTCAAGTCTAAGTTTTGCCTAAGGCCTCACAAAGCCTAGAGCCGCCTCTGGCATCCTGCATTGCCCTGGTGCGGGCAAGTCAGTCACCATCGTTATAACAAAGAATTACACTGTGTCCTGGCCCTAGTGATCCACTGGTTGTTATGGTGCCAGTGGCTATTCTATTCTATTGGTGGTCAATGGGAAGAATGTTCCTTACATTGGTGGTCAGTGGGAAGAATGCTCCTTACACTGGTGGTCACTGGGGAAATGCCCTTTACATTGATGGTCAGTGGGATGAATGCTCCTTACATTGGTGGTCAGTGGGAAGAACGACCCATTGAAAGTCTGAATGGCACCCTTGCAGACAGCTATATATTAACTGGTGTCATGAAGCTGGTTCTTCCATGTGATGTTGGCCCCAGTACTATGTAGGCACCATCAAATGAGAAACCAATCAGCCACAGTTTAAGAAACCACTAGCAAACCTCTGGAGGATCCCTGGATGATAATGGCTGCTCTAGATATTTGCAACCTTCTGGCTGCAATGCTTTCTTCATTGTTGCCTTAGGAATAACGGAGAGACAGCTAAGGTATGGCAATGGTAATCCCTCACTGCAGGTTTCCAAAATGACTGTACCATATTATAGATGATATTTTTCCATCTGGATCTCAATGATGAAACTGAAGAGATGCAAGGGAATTGCCCTATCTGAGCCCATGCATGGTTTAGATAGACATGACCTGATTTTGACCCAGCACTATACACACCAATGTCAATGACTTTGTTGAAAAATGTAATAGCCAAGCAAAGTTTTCCTTAGTTTGAACTGTCATAAGAAGTGTTGTGAAGTTTGAACATGGCTTCAGACAGGTTGTAGGCCTGGGAGTTGTTATATTCTTTCTCCCCTCGGTTCCTCCATCTAGACAAATGTTAATAAGCAGTAAAAGGTGCTGATTGTTGATGGTATTGGGGATGGAAAAAGCTAGGCTGTTCCATACCTAACTTTCACGCTTACACAGGTGGTGTTAGCAGCCCCCGTTCCCATAAGGCAAGCAAGCCTACTAGTAGTCAGTTGCCCCCAGGTCTTATACAAAATGCTACAGTGCGGGAACTAAGCAAAGCAAATGGGTACTTGCAGTTGGCAGGCAGGCAAGGTTCAGAATAGTTAGGGTCAGAGAATAGTCGATATTCGATCCAAGGTTATAAACAGGGCAATCCAAACAGCAGAGCAGTACAGACAGACAGGGACACTTGGCGTCCTTCATTGTTATGGTGATGGCCAGTAGCATCACTAGGGTTGGTGTCACCTGGTGCAGTAAAACATGGTGTCACCCCCTCCTCCACCGTCTATAGTCGCCCCTCATTACAGACCCCCCTCCCTCAGTACAGACCCTTCCATCAGTACAGACCCCTCCATCAGTATAGACTCCCCCTCCCTCAGTACAGCTCCCCCCCTCAGTACAGCCCCCCTCAGTACAGACCCCCCTACCTCTGTACAGATGCCCCTCCCACAGTACAGACCCCCTTCCTCAGTACAGAAGCCCCTCCCTCAGTACAGACCCCCTTCCCTCAGTACAGACCCCCCTCCCTCAGTACAGATGCCCCTCCCTCAGTACAGATGCCTCTCCCTCAGTACAGACCCCC
>BLSH010106274.1:1003993-1014238 GCA_018402905.1 Glandirana rugosa
CCCCCCCCCCCCCCCCCACTATGCTTACCTGAGCCCAATCTCAATCCAGCGATGTGCATGAGAGCAGTGGCTCTCTCCACTCTCTCCCTCCTCATTGGCTCGGACACAGCAGTGGGAGCCAGTGACTGAGCCGCACTATGTGTGTCACACCCAGCCTGGCTTGGGATCGAACCTGCATGAGTGCCCCCATAGCAACCGACTTGCCAAGAGCACCAGCGGGGTCCCAAGAAGAGGAATATTGGGACTCTTCTGTGTTCTGAGCATTACATTTTTGCTATTTTAAAAAAAAAAGATTCTTTATATTTACCTCAAAGTAAGTTTGATCAAGGAGGCCCATTCATTGTGAATGGGATACCAACATACCACAATTGATTAAAAAAAAGTGGTTGACCCTTTCTTATCGCCATGCTTGGCATATGTATTGTGCTCTACTGTACAACAGAAGAGGAGATATTCCTATGCTTAAATCCAAAATTTGAATATACTATATATATATGTGTGTGTGTGTTACAGGGGTTAACACTACATGTTAACACTACAGATTTTGAATTAATCCTATCCATATATTGAGTTAAAGTGATCCCACTCTGGCCAACTGAGTCAAAGTGATCCTATTCTGGTTGACAGAGACAAAGTGATCCCTCTATGGGCAACTGGGTCAATGTTATCCCCCTATAGCCAGCCTCTGTTCTACTCTGCAAATAATAAATAAGATGTGCCCTCTTACAAAAATGGTCAGGGGATGTGAGAACACAGTGGCACAAGGCAGGCAGTACCAACTGCTGAGTGTGAAGCACAGACTACTGTGGACCATCGGGTAAGAACTAGATACAGGAACACAGTAGCACCTGATCAGCAGACAGGAACATAGCCAGGACACAAGCTGAAGGTTGCCAACAGCTGGAAAGCAAGGTACCCAATCAGAAGGCAGGCACAGCATTAGGATACATGCAAGGTCAGCCAGAGCTGGATAGTGTAGTACAGGAATGTAAGGCAGAAGCAGTGTCAGAAAACAGGCCAAGGCCAGTTAACAGCTGGGCAGCAAGGTACCAAATCGGTAGACAGGGGCAGCATCGAGGTACAGGCCAAGGTCAGCAACAGCTAGACCGCAAGGTACAGGAACATAAGACAGTGACAAGACAGGCCAGGGTCAGCAGCAGCAAGGTACCAAATCAGAAGACAGGGACAGCATCAGGATACAAGACAAGATCAGCAAGAGCCAGATAGTGGGGATAGTGGGGTACAGAAATATATGGCAGAGGCAGTATCAGGATACAAACCAAGGTCAGACACAGCTGGGCAGTGAGGTACCAAATCAGAAGACAGGGATTGCATCAGGATACAAGACAATATCAACAAGAGCCAGACAATGGTGATAGTGGGGTAGAGGAATATATGGCAGAGGCAGTATCAGGATAGAAGCCAAGGTCAGACACAGCTACACAGCTGGGCAGTGAGGTACCAAATCAAAACACAGGAAAAGGTTCAAGATACAGGCCAAGGTCAGCAACAGACCGGCAGCAAGGTAGAAAAACAGAAGACAGGGACAACATCAGGATACAGGTCAAGGTCAGCAACAGACTGGCAGCGAGGTACCAAATCAGAAGACAGGGCCAGAGGATACAGGCCAAGGCTGCAACAGCCAGGCAGTGAGGAACCAAATCAGAAGACAGGGACAACGTCAGCATACAAGCCAAGGTCAGCAAGAGCCAGATATTGGGGTACAGGAACATAAGGCAGTGGCAGTATACAGGCCAAGGTCAGCAACAGCTGGGCAATGAGGCACTGAATCAGAAGACAGAGACAGCATCAGGATACAGGCCAAGGTCAGAAACAGCCAGGCAGTGAGGTACAGGAACATAAGGCAGTGTCAGGACAGGCCCAGGTCAGCTGACCTTGACCATCAGGATACAGGCCAAGGTCAGCAACAGTCAGGCAGTGAGGTACAGGAACATAAGGCAGTGTCAGGACAGGCCCAGGTCAGCTGACCTTGACCATCAGGATACAGGTCAAGGTCAGCAACAGAATGGCAGCGAGGTACCAAATCAGAAGACAGGGCCAGAGGATACAGGCCAAGGCTGCAACAGCCAGGCAGTGAGGAACCAAATCAGAAGACAGGGACAACATCAGAATACAAGCCAAGGTCAGCAAGAGCCAGATATTGGGGTACAGGAACATTAGGCAAAGGCAGTGGCAGGATACAGACCAACGTCAGCAACAGCTGGGCAATGAGGCACTGAATCAGAAGACAGAGACAGCATCAGGATACAGGCCAAGGTCAGCAACAGCCAGGCAGCGAGGTACAGGAACATAAGGCAGGGTCAGGACAGGCCCAGGTCAGCAACAGTCAGGCAGAGAGGTACCAAATCAGAAGCCAGGGACAGTGTCAGGATACAAGCCAAGGTGAGGAAGAGGTGGATAGCGGGTAAAAGGAACACAAGGCAGAGGCAGTGTCAGGATACAGGCCAAGGTCAGCCACAGCCAGGCAACGAGGTACTGAATTAGAAGACAGGATACAGAGTCCAAAACACAGGTCAAGGTCACAATGGGCAGGCAGAAATCCAGAGGCAGGTCAAAGGCAAGCTGGGTTGTACCTTGGAAAGCAGAAGTAGCAGGTCGGGTAACAGGTAAAAATCTAACTGATTGACTATCTGAAGACCACTCAGCAATATGTTCATGTCCCATTCTAACTTATATAGGCCATTTGGTGCCAATACCGGTGCCGAGAGTGCACATACACTTGTGTTCTCGTAACGAAATGCACTGGAGGGATAAACAAAAAAAAAAAAATTTTAACCATTCTATATTTGAATGAAAATGTTGGCTTTGGATACACTTTGAACACACAGAGAATTGGAATTGTACAAAACTTTGTCCTGGGGTCTAGTCATTTCTAGATGCCTCCTTTACGAAGTTATAAATATACAGAAAAACAGCTCCACAAAGTCCGTAGAGAAGGGTTTTTGACGACATACTGTCGAGAGGAAGAGCGTGGGGGAAGACATCCATCAAGAATAAGTGACTGCTCCTAAAAGGATAGCATTTTCAGTCATTTTTGTCAATTTATAAAAACACGATTTCTATTTGATTTCCTGCTTACAAATGGCAAATGTGATCTTGTAATGCTCGGCGTCTTCTTCTTTTGTGATAGATGTCAATGTATTTAATGATGTGTGATGTGCTGAGGGTGTAATTACTCTGACTTGTGTAGTGTAAGGCTCCAAAAATTTGTTTGAATACTCTGCATAACTGTTGGCGGTGATAATTACTACAACAAAAGGAGCAATCCATATATAAAGATTTTATGACTTGCCGATAAATCTTTCTTACAGGCTTCATAAACCGAGCTCTGCGACTTAAATTGCAGCAATAACCAACGCTCAGAATCACTGCAGCATTCTGTTCACATCCACCAGGAAAAAAAAACAAAAAAAAAAAACAACGGTTTAAGCAACAAACATCATTATTCGAGGCTTAACCAAGAAAATAGTTGAAATTATATTGAAGGTGCTGCACTAAGTGAGAATTAAAGGCAAAATTAAAGAACACAAATTACAGCATGATTCAAACATTTGGTATGGACAATACAGCCGTGGCCAAAAGTTTTGAGAATGACACAAATATTAATTTTCACAGTCTGCTGCTTTCGTGTTTTTAGATCTTTTTGTCCGATGTTACTACGATATACTGAAGTATAATTACAAACATTTCATAAGTGTCAAAGGCTTTTATTGACAATGACATGAAGTTTATGCAAACAGTCAATATTTGCAGCGTTGACCCTTCTTTTTGAAGACCTCTGCAATTCTCCCCGGCATGCTGTCAATTAACTTCTGGGCCACATCCTGACTGATGGCTGCCCCCATTCTTGCATAATCAATGCTTGGAGTTTTTCAGAATTTGTGCGTTTTTTTTTGTTTACCCGCCTCTTGAGGATTGACCACAAGTTCTCAATGGGATTAAGGTCTGGAGAATTTCCATGTTTTGTTCCCCAAGCCACTTAGTTATCACTTTTGCCTTATGGCAAGGTGCTCCATCATGCTGGAAATGGCATTGTTCCTCACCAAACTGCTCCTGGATGGTTGGGAGAAGGTGCTCTCGGAGGATGTTTTTGTACCATTTTTATTCATGGCCGTGTTCTTAGGCAAAATTGTGAGTGAGCCCCTTCCCTTGGCTCAGAAGCAACCCCACACATGAATGGTCTCAGGATGCATGACACAGGACTGATGGTAGCGCTCACCTTTTCTTCTCCGGACAAGTTTTTTTACGGATGTCCCAAACAATCGGAAAGGGGATTCATCAGAGAAAATGACTTTATCCCGGTCCTCAGCAGTCCAGTCCTTGTACCTTTTGCAAAATATCAGTCTGTCCCTGATGTTTTTCCTCAAGAGAAGTGGCTTCTTTGCCACCCTTCTTGACAACAGGCCGACCTCAAAAGTTATCGCCTCACAGTGTGTGCCAATGTCCTTACACCTGCCTGCTGCCATTCCTGAGCAAGTTCTGCACTTTTGGTTCCCCCGATCCCGCAGCTGAATCAACTGTAGGAGACGGTTCTGTCGCTTGCTGGTCTTTCTGGGGTGCCCCGAAGCCTTCTTCACAAATGCAGTGGAAATGTTTTAATGGGATTAAGTTATAATTCATATTTAATATTAATGTAATTATAAAAACTTTTGGCCACGGCTGTGCAGTTTTATCGGCACCGTTAAAATGTTTGCTTTTCATTTTTTTTATAGATTTCCTGGTCTTTCCCCATTCCTACAAGGCACCATTGAGTGTTGTGGGGGAGGGATGAGGCAGAGAGCAAGAGCCCTGCATGTCACACTTCAAATACAGTTAAGAAAAAACAAATAGAGTTCGGGACTGTAAAGTTCGGGTTCGTACCGAAATTTCGGGTGTCCGTGTCCCGAATCCGAACCCGAACGTTCCGGAAAATGTTCGGGTTCTGGTACTTTTTTTTATCACGCATGTTGAATAGCTGCAGGGCAGCCAATCAACAAGCGTTACACTGGTTTTCCCTAGAAGCCATCACAGCCATGCCTACTAATGGCATGGCTGTGATTGGCCAGTGTATGAGGTGACCCAGCCTCTATATGAGGCTGGAGTCACAGTGCTGCATGTCACATGCTCTCAGGTTAGTGTAGGGAGAGGATGCTGCCGGCGCTGTGAGGGACAGATTGTGAGGGACAGATTGCAGTGATAATAACTAGGTAGAGATTACTACTACTGCTTTGAGGGACAGATTGTAGATCTATAACATCTCATCCTGCATTACAGAACGATCTCTCATCCTGCATTACTGATTACAGAACGATCTGATACTGGACTAGGTAGAGATTACTACTGCTGTGAGGGACAGATTGTAGATCTATAACATCTCATCCTGCATTACAGAAAGATCTGATTACAGGACGATATCTCATCCTGCATTACAGAAAGATCTGATTACAGGACGATATCTCATCCTGCATTAGAGAACGATCTGATTACAGAACGATCTCTCATCCTGCATTACTGATTACAGAACGATCTGATACTGGACTAGGTAGAGATTACTACTGCTTTGAGGGACAGATTGCAGATCGAATAACATCTCCCATTCTCCCATTTTTCTTCCTTTTGCAGCCCTCTAGCACTTTCCAGGACTTTTGTACAGTCATTTTTGTGCCAAAAAGTTTGGGTCCCCACTGACTTCAATGGGGTTCGGTGTCCGGGTTAAAGTTCGGATGACGTTTGGTACCGAACCCGAACGTTTTCGGAAAGTTTGGCCGAACCCGAACGTCCAGGTGTTCGATCAAATCTAAAAACAAATGATGCACTGCGCTGAAGTGCACTGAGTTTACGTGTCTTGGTGCAGGGTGAGCTGTGTAGGATTTCCAAAAACTTGGAGTTCCATCTATGTTATGAATGGATGTAAGGCTTTTGAAATAACCACATCTGTGATATCCATGCCGGTGATTATCTCAACATAAGCGGGCTGAGCAGCATTCGTGAGAGTGATCCAATGCTCCGGTCTCTGAATCACCTGGGTTCAAGTTGTTATGAAGTATATGGATATGTTGTAGCCGAGAGAGTAACATCTATACAAGTGATCATTTTCATACAGCGGGTTTGACCTCTGTAATAGGGATCCACCGTATCTGGTAAGAGGCCAATTTTACCAGATGGAACATCACATCTCTGAATATAGGAGATTTTTCAAAGTGAAATTTATCTGACACCTTGCAACACTTATTCATTAGCACAAGAGATCAGCACAGGAGACTGTTCTAAATTGATTTTATTTTATACCTTTTATTATGCATTTATGTTTATAAGCACAAACTTTGTGGTTTGGACAATCAGCATCACATGCACCAATTTAAGCTTTTGAAAAGTTCATTTATTGAATATGTAGATTTATTAATTTTCTGGTATTCACACATTTAACAGCTGTGGTTTTTCAATGCACTAGTCAGTTTATTTGAGTGCACATTTTTGGTAACACTTGGTTGCACAGGTTTTTTTTATATATATAGGAATAGCGCACCATTTGTATTTTCTATGTTTTGATTCCATTCCTGGTTTTGAGTAGCAGCTGTTCTGTCGTTGAGACAAGCGCAAGGATTTTTACATTTAACAATGCGCTGAAATGCCCATTGCACCGTTCCCTGCTCAAGCTGGCACTACTTTAGCTTGCACAGTAAAAACACTGCGTTTTACCACACAAGCTTGTAAGCATGGCTTAACGCGCCCTATAGGGGTACCTGGAGCAAGCCCTCGTGGGGCCTCCAGTGGCTGTGGTAAGGTGAAAGGTAGTGCTCTAAGTTAACCGCTTCAGGACTGTCCGCCCCCATTGTACTGTGGACGGGCAGCTCCTACAGGCACAGCAATGTACCTGTACATCACTCCGTGCTTCTGGGTACAGGGCGCGCGCGCATACACCCCTTCCACTGGCTCCTGCTGTGTTGGACACAATGGAATTTTGTCAGCAGGTCCTGGCCAATGATTTATGGCTGAGACCTGCTAATGGGCTGTGTCCAATCACAGCCTAGAGCCCTGTGTTGTCCAAAGGCAGAGTACAGTGTGAGTTTAATTATGCCACAGGCAGCCAGCAAATATCAAAAATCCAGAAAAGTATAAAATATAACAAATTTTATTAATAATCAGTTAAAAAATTATCATAAAAACTTGTGATGCACGAGACGCGTCCTTAACAACCAGCTATTCTTCACACAAAATTAGAATCGGTCAATCATTTTTCGACCGATCCAAATTCAAATTGTTCAGAAAATTTGGAATTTGCTAGAAAATTAGTAAATGCAATGAAATTAAACGAATTCCAAAACGAATCAATGAAACAAAATTAGTAACATAATGAATCTATCTGAGACTAAGCAAAACACATTTTCCCATTCTGCACATGTCTACTGGAGAGCAGTACAATAATGAGTCTCTGCAGCCAACTGTGAAGCATGGTGGAGGTTCATTGCAGGTTTGGTATTGCATTTCTGCAAACAGAGTTGGAGATTTAATCAGGATGAATGGAGTCCTCAATGCTGAAAAATACAGGCAGATTATTATTACTATTATACAGGATTTATATAGCGCCAACAGTTTGCGCATCGCTCAGGGGCTATGTGGGAGAAAGACCAGGGGCTCCAGCCCGAAGAAATGCGGTGCGCATGGGGCGCTGTCTAAACTAAATAGTGGGCGTTGATTAAAAGGGGTGTGTCTTAATAGGCATGGCTTGAGTCTGAGATGGAGGAAGGAAGAAAGAAGAGATAGGGAGGGAAGGAGAGAGAAGAGAAGGAAGGAAAGAAAGAGGGATGGAGGGACAGCAGGCCCAGATCCTACACTACAATAACAATATGTGTATTCCAGAAAGTTTAACAATCAGCAGATAAAGATACTCCAATCACCTGGTGTTAGCGCTTCAATCATCCCAGCACCAAGGTTGGTATGGTGTCAGGATGATTATTTCTATTATTACATTGTAATATAAAATTAAATAGTTCAACTCACCATAATGCAGAATCAGTGGGAGCCCTGAGTGTGTCACTTGCCACTGTCGCCTGCCACCAGATGCCATCAGGTGTCCCCAGCAGAGTCTCTCCTTCTATCAGGTGTCTCCAGTGGGGTCCTTCTTTCCATCAGTTGACCCCTGTAGAGTCCCTCCTTACATCACAGGTGCCCCCAGCAGAGTGCCTCCTTACATTCCAGATGCCCCCAGCGGAGTCCCTATTTACATCACAGGTGTCCCCAGCGGAGTTCCTCCTTACATCACAGGTGCGCCCAGCAGAGTGCCTCCTTACATCACAGGTGCCCCCAGCAAAGTGCCTCCTTACATCACAGGTGCCCCCAGCAGAGTGCCTCCTTACATCACAGGTGCCCCCAGCGGAGTGCCTCTTTACATCACAGGTGTCCCCAGCGGAGTTCCTCCTTACATCACAGGTGCCCCCAATGGAGTGTCCCTTCTTACATCACATGAGAGAGGTGATGTGGAGGGCAGTGAGAGATGATGTCATCTCTCTGCTGCCCGCCACACTTCCGACATTGCAGCGGCCAGGCTCGGATTTTAGAGCGGAAGAGCAGTGATGCAGGGCGGGCAGAGAGAGATGATGTCATCTCTGCTCGCCTGCCCTGCTCGCTCGCTTCCCATGCTCAGGCCGCCATGTTAAGGACCTGGACACTCAGGGCTATGGAGATTACATCCGGGGCTGTAGCCTCGATAGCCACACCCTGGCGACGCCCCTGGCAGCACTTAACAAAATGAAGGCAGACAGTACATTCTCCATTACAATTCGATACAGGAGGAATCAGAGGACCCTGCTTGTTAGAGCTTACAATCTAGAAGGGAGGGTCAAGTGATACAAAGGGGAATAACTGTGGGGGATGAGTTGATGTAGAAAGTAAAACAGTGTATTAGATAGAAGCAGGATAGGCTTCTTTAAAGAGAAGAGTTTTCAGAGATCGTCTAAAGATGGAAAGATTAGGGGACAGTCGGACAGATTGGGGTAGGGAGTTCCAAAGGATTGGAGAAGCTCTGGAGAAGTCCTGGAGGCGAGCATGGGAGGAGGTGACAAGGGACCTAGAGAGCAGGAGGTCTTGGGAGGAATGAAGAGGACGATTTGGTTGGTATTTTGAGACTAGGCTAGTGTTGTAGCTGGGAGGCAGAGTTGTGGATGGCTTTGTATCTATTGTTAGTACTTTGAATTTTATACGTTGGGTGAGTGGAAGCCAGTGGAGGGATTGGCAGAGAAGGGTGGAGGACAAATACTTCTCTATCATAAGAAAAAACAATAATCTCCTGCGCTCAAAAAACCTCCACCAGATGGCACACAGTGTAGCAGGGGCACTCAGAACCACATAAAGTCTCTATGAATAAGGTGGTTGTTCAGCACATACTAGTCTTGCTGCCCTCTTCAGGATCATGGGAATCCAAATGTACTAGAGAGAAAACACAAACAAGGCCATTCTGACACCTGGATATGTTTATTTGTGAACCATTCCATTGTAGATTTTGCTTTATGTTTTGGATCATTGTCTTGTTGGAAGACAAATCTCCATCCCAGTCTCAGGTCTTTTGCAGACTCCATCAGGTATCCTTCCAGAATGGTCCTGTATTTGGCTCCATCCATCTTCCCATCAATTTTAACCATCTTCCCTGTCCCTGCTGAAGAAAAGCAGGCCCAAACCATGATGCTGCCACCACCATGTTTCACAGTGGGGATGGTGTGTTCAGGGTGATGAGCCGTGTTGCTTTTATGCCAAACATAACGTTTTGCATTGTTGCCAAAAGGTTTGATTTTGGTTTCATCTGACCAGAGCACCTTCTTCCACATGTTTGCTGTGTCTCCCAGGTGGCTTGTGGCAAACTTTAAATGACACTTTTTATGGATATCTTTAAGAAATGGCTTTCTTCTTGCCACTCTTCCATAAAGGGCAGATTTGTGCCGTATACGACTGATTGTTGTCCTATGGACAGAGTCTCCCACCTCAGCTGTAGATCTCTGCAGTTCACCCAGAGTGATCATGGGCCTCTTGGCTGCATCTCTGTTCAGTCTTCTCCTTGTATGAGCTGAAAGTTTAGAGGGACGGCCAGGTCTTGGTAGATTTGCAGTGGTCTGATACTCCTTCCATTTCAATATTATCGCTTGCACAGTGCTCCTTGGGATGTTTAAAGCTTGGGAAATCTTTTTGTATCCAAATCCGGCTTTAAACTTCTCCACAACAATATCTCGGACCTGCCTGGTGCTGTCTCTTATA
>BLSH010106274.1:1033835-1049718 GCA_018402905.1 Glandirana rugosa
TCTAGTGGGGTTAAGGACGTGGTAGTGTGGAGTCTAATGGGGTATCTGAGGTGTGATGGTGCAGGAATTGGGGTGATCTGAGGTGTGATGGTGCAGGAATTGGGGTGATCTGAGGTGTGATGGTGCAGGAATTGGGGTGCTCTGAGATGTGATGGTGCAGGAATTGGGGTGATCGGAGGTGTGATGGTGCAGGAATTGGGGTGATCTGAGGTGTGAAGGTGCAGGAATTTGGGTGATCTGAGGTGTGAAGGTGCAGGAATTGGGGTGATCGGAGGTGTGATGGTGCAGGAATTGGGGTGCTCTGAGGTGTAATGGTGCAGGGATTGGGGTGCTCTGAGGTGTGATGGTACAGAAATTTGGGTGATCTGAGGTGTGAAGGTGCAGGAATTGGACTGGGGTGAGGGCACAGTTGTCCGTCCTGCTCTATGTGTGCCCCTGTAGCTGCATTACCCAGTCTACAGGATGTAGTGCCTATGCAGAGCAGGGTGGAGGCAATGCTCCAGTCATTTGCTTGGATACGTCATTGATATATTGGGTACATTCACTATAAACTCCATATAAAAGTGTTTTAGGAAACTTGAAATCCCCCACCACCTAAAAAAAGAAAAATCCTATCATCATTGGTGGTCAGTGACACTTTAACCCCCTTCTCTTCTGGTTACAACTATGCATGGTGATGGGCAAGCCCTTTCCCCCAGCGGCACACTCTCTGCTCAGCCACCCTACTCAGCCCAGTACAGCCCCTACCCACCCTGCTTAGCCGTGCACACAAGGTTGGGGCAGGCAGGTCATACTTTGAGCTGCCGGGTAAAAGCAGGGGGCTTGCATGTGAATATGGAAGTCAGAGTTTCCTCTTTTACACACAAGCCCACCATTTTTACCCCACAGCTCAGAGTGTGACCTGCCTGCCCCAGCCTTGTGTGCATGTGCACCTGACAGCAACTTTGAATATCTTGGTGCGCGGTGGAAGCAGCGGGTGGTAGTGGAGGGGCCCCAGGTCAACTTTTGCATCAGGACCCACAAGCTTAAAGTTATGCTCCTGGTCTATTCCATCCACTCAGGTCTCAGATTACATTCAGCTCCCTGTTTTGTTTTGTGTCTTTTAAAGGTACTTTGCATATAAAGAAAGAAAGCATAAAAAAACCTTGGTAGTGTATAATAATTTGCTTCACTAAACTAAAATGCTGTAGGAAAAGCAATACACAACATTCAGAGTATCACAAAATATGCAAAAAGTACACACATGTCCAAACTATCTATCCTTCTCAGCAAATTAGCACAGACAATGTATGCAATAGGTATACACTAAGCAGCTACTTAATTTGGTTCTTCCAGGATCTCTCCAGACTGCTGCTCCCTTCTTGGAGTTCTGCAAAACCACCAGGTCTGCTCTTTTGTCTTGAGCACATGGATGTGTTAAAGTCCTCTTTCCCCTCCCCCTACTTCCTGTAGCACCACTTCCTTTCCTGAGCTCATGAACCAGTCCAGGAAGTTTATTAGCATACAAATAAGGGAATCCTAGCTTCTAAAAACATTGCATGGTAGCTCAAATGTACTATTCTATATACGTATGCTATAACAATGCTAAAATAGCCATAGCAACACACTCCTTGCTCTATGCCGTGCCGTGTGTGATGTCAGATCTCCACCCCCTGCCTTCTGAAGCTGAGAAATAATCTTTGATCTGTGTGTTTTAGAAGGCTGTAGGGGAGAGAGGACTGAATCACTTCTCATGAGTTTAGTTAATTTCCCTCCCTTAACATCATGGCCATGGCGGGTTGCAATGCAGGGCCGGCCAGAAAAAGAATCCATCTTGGAAAATGTTTTCAAATGTTTATCCAAATGTTTATCTAATACTAATACTGGATCATTTTCTACTTTATTAAGACAGAAGGAGCTCCAGTCTCTAAAAAAAATATTAAAAGTTAGCAGCTACAAATACTGTAGTTGTTGACTTACCTGTCCAGGGATTCCGCGATGTCCTCGCCCAAGCTGATTCTGGCATCTGCCAGCATCTTAGGTAAGGGAAACTGCCTGTGAAGTCTGCCTGCTTTCTTATTGTTTCTTATTGTGCATTTGTGAGCTTAGTGAATGGTCCCACAATCTTCTGGGACCTGTCATGAGCCCCAAAAGGTTGCGGGAGAAGGAGGGGGCCAAACTTCCTCACAGATCGTCGCGGTGTCCTTACCGGAAGTGGGAGCGTGTATCTGTCAAAACCGGGTACCTGCTCCCCCCCCACCAAAAAGTGCCAAATGTAGCAGTGGAGTGGGGGAGGATGTAAACAAGTGTAACTTACCCTTTTTGGTGGAATTCTGCATTAATAATGACCTACCTAAATCTATATGGGACTGCAAAACATTTTGGAGGTGTAAACAGTGTGACAGACTCAACCGAGACAGAGGCTTTGGAGGGGACTGCAGGCTAGCCTCTTGCCTACTACACTGTGCTTACTACACTTTGGGAGATGTGTGCCTGGGGGACCCTTGGAGTAATGTTACTTTTGCTTCAAGCCCATGTCTCCCCAAAACACACAGACTCTGGGAACTGGAGGACCCATATACATATTTGGAGTCTCTAGGCCCAAACCAGCAATGACTGCTTCACACTGTGAGACTCATAGCCGATGTTAATATCATTAGCTTACAGCAGCCTGTCTGCTACAGCACAGGCTTAAAAACCCTTGTTTGTGCTGGCAGGAGGTGTGCTCTGTGATCGCTGAGTCCTTGGGACTCGGCTGATCACAGATCGGGGAAAAGGGCACACACAAATTACAGCGGCCCTTTACCACGTGATCAGCTGTCAGCCAATGACAGCTGATCATGGAGGTAAACAGAAGCCGGTTATCTGCTTTTTTCCACCTCAGGCTGGCAGCCTTGGAAGCCCAGGTCCTGAATCTAGGGAAGCAACTGGCAACACTGAGGAGAATCTCCATACTAAAAGATAGTTGGGAACGCCCCCGACAGGTGACGGTAGGGGCCAGCACAAAGGAGGGTGGAGATACAGGGTTGCAGGCACCAGAGCAGAGTAGTTGGGTGACAGTTAGGAAGGGTAGAGGGGAAAGGGTCAGGGAGGCCGCTCCTGGGCTGGAACATCCCAATAAATATGCCCTGTTGTGTGATATTGGAGAAACCAGTAAGGGACCAGCATTGCTGGAGCTGAGCAATGCCCCTAGCTGCCAGGGGAAAAAACTCCTCCAGTGAGGGTGGGAGTGAGGCTAAGGGTAAGGAAAGACAGATTCTGGTAGTAGGGGGACTCAATTATTAGAAGGACAGAGAGAGAAATCTGTCACAAAGACCATATGCACTGAACTGTATGTTATCGGGTGCTCGGGTTTGGCACATCACAGATCTGGTGGACAGATTATTGGGTGGGGATGGGGAGAACCCAGCTGTCACGTGGGTACCAATGACAAGGTTAGGAAGATGGAGAGTCCTAAAAAATGATTTCAGGGACTTAGGAGCTAAATTGAGGATTGAGGACCTCTAAAGTAGTATTCTCAGAAATACTACCGGTACCTCGTGCCACACCAGAAAGGCAGGGGGAGATCAAGGAAATTAACAAGTGGCTGAGAAAGGGGTTTGGGTTCTTGGAGAACTAGGCCAATTTTACCAAAGTTACCGACTCTTTAGCAGGGATGGACTTCACCTATATGGGGAGGGTGCAGCTCGGCTGGGAGAGAAGATGGCCAAAAAGTTAGAGGGGCTTTTAAACTAGGGGTGGGGAGGTCTAGATAGTCCAGCTGTAGAGCTAGCCAGTGTGGAAAAAGGTTCAGCTGGTAATATTGGGGGCATTAACGGTTGGGTGACTGGAATAACAAAACCCAAGGTAAGTAAGTTGACAAATCCAAATTGTAGCCTCATAACAACTAACAAGGAAATAGTATGTGACCAGACAAAATTACGAGGCTTGTATACCAATGCTAGAAGTCTGGCTAACAAGATGGGAGAACTGGAGCTGCTGATGTATGGGGAGGATTTTGATTTTGTGGAAATTTCAGAGACTTGGCTTGACAGCTCTCATGATTGGCTAGCAACCATTCAGGGGTATTCCCTATATCGCAGAGATAGGGAAGGTAAAAAGGGAAGAGGGGTATGCATGTAAATCAAAAATTATGTGCAAGTAAATGTGAGGGATGATATCACTAATGGAGCAAGGGAGGAGGTGGAATCGTTATGGGTTGAGCTTCAAAGGGAGAAAACTAAGGGGAAAGTAGTAATACTGAGTTATGCTATAGGCCCCCTAACCAGAGGGAGGAGGGGGAGGCGGATCTCCTATCACAGCTTGAAATGGCGGCAAGGATGGGAAATGTCATTATTATGGGGGATTTGAATTATTCAGATATAAACTGGGCAGAAGGAAACACGCATTTCATGGGTCAGATGGTGAATGCAGCAACAAGAAACAAAGCGTTACTAGACCTACTGATTACTAACAATACAGATCTGAAATACGGGGCAACTTAGGAAACAGCGACCAGAGGTCAATTGGTTTCAGTATAAATCACAGAAATAGGAAACACAAGGGTAATACAAGGACCCTGAATTTCAAAAGAGCCAACTTCCCTAAACTACGCTCTCTGCTAGACAATATTAAATGGGATAAAATCCTAGGAACAAAGAACACAGAGGAAAAATGGGAGTGCTTTAAGGGCATACTAAATAAAGGTATTGGCCAGTGCATTCCAATGGGAAATACGTTTAAAAGAGCTAAAAAAAAAAAATCTGGAGTTGCTAAAATCCAATGTAAAAATGCATATAAAAGCAAAAGAAAAGGCCTTCAAATAATACAAGGCTGAGGGGTCATTGTCAGCATTCCAACTTTACAAAAACTGCAATAAGAAATGTAAGAGTGAAATCAAGGCGGCTAAGGTAGAACACAAAAGGAAACGGAGGAGAGTAAAAAAAAACAAAACACAAGAAATTCTCTAAGTATATAAATAGTAAGAAAGGGAGGCCAGAACATATTGGCCCTATAAAGGATGATAAGGGAATTTTGGTTAAAAAAGACAGAGAGAAGGCAAAGGTTTTGAATATGTTCTTCTCCTCAGTCTTCACAAAAGAAAAGGGGGGGGGGATACAGTAACCAAGAAAGCACCCTCATGGCTAATAAAAGACAAAATCAGAAATAGACTTGAAAAACTTAACATAAATAAGTCACCAGGACCCAGGGTCCTTAAGTAACTCAGCCAGGTGATAGCCAGGCCATTGTTCCTAATTTTTGTGGACAGTTTACTGACTGGAATGGCACCAGCTGACTGGAGAAAAGCGAACGTGGCACCAATATTTAAAAAAGGGCTGAGACATATCCCTGGGAACTACAGGCCAGTTAGCCTAACATCAACAGCCTGTAAGCTATTGGAGGGGATGATAAGGGATTATATACAAGATTTTAGTAATGAAAACGGTATCATTAGCAGTAATCTGCATGGATTCATGAAGAATCGTTCTTGCCAGACCAATCTATTAACCTTCTATGAAGAAGTGAGCTGCCATCTAGATAAAGGAAGGCCAGTAGATGTGGTTATCTGGATTTTGCAAAGGCATTTGATACAGTTCCCCACAAACGGTTACTATACAAACTAAGGTATGTAGGCATGGACCATAGGGTGAGTACCTGGATTGAAAACTGGCCATGGGGGCGAGTGTAAAGGGTGGTGATAAATGGGGAGCACTTGGAATGGTCTGGTGTGGAAAATGGGGTCCCCCAAGGATCTGTCCTCAGACCATTCCTGCTTAATTTATTCATAAATGATATAGAGGATGGGATAAACAGCTCAATCTCAGTACTTGCAGGTGATACAAAGCTAAGCAGGGCAATAACTTCTACGCAGTATGTGGAAATCTTACAAGAAGACCTAAACAAAATAATGGGTTGGGCAACTATATGGCAAATGAGGTTTAATGTTGAAAAAAAAGTTAGGTAATGCATTTGGGTGTGAAAAATACAAATGCAAGTTACTCACTGGGGGGAGAACATCTGGGGGAATCTAGGATGGAAAAGGACCTGAGGGTCCTAGTAGATGACATGCTCAGCAATGGCATGCGATGCCAAGCTGCTGCAAGCGAAGCCAACAGAACATTGGCATGCATTAAAAAGGGGATTCACTCCAGAGATAAAACAATAATTCTCCCACTATACAATACTCTGGTCCGGCTGCATCTTGAGTATGCCGTCCTATTCTGGGCACCAGTCCTCAGGAGGGAGGTGCTGGAGCTGGAGAGGGTCCAGAGAAGGGCAACAAAGCTAATTAAGGGACTGGAGGATCTCAGCTATGAGGAAAGGTTACAAGCATTGAACTTATTCTCTCTGGAAAGGAGACGCCTGAGAGGGGATATAATATCAATGTACAAATACCGTACTGGTGACCCCACAATAGGGAAAAACGATTCAGCGAAAGGGAATTTAAAAAGACATGCGGCCATTCACTAAAATTAGAAGAGAAGCAGTTTAACCCCAAACTGCGTAGAGAGTTCTTTACTGTCAGAGCGGTAAGGATGTGGAATTCTCTTTCACAAGCAGTGGTTTCAGCAGGGAGCATAGATAATTTAAAAAGACTATTAGATGGGCGCCTTAACGACCACAATATACAGGGGTATATGATGTACTGTTGACATAAACACACCACACACACACACACCATAGGTTGAACTGGATGGACTTGTGTCTTTTTTCAACCTCACCAACTATGTAACTATGAGGAAAAAAGAAGAAAGCCATTAATCGGCTTCTGTTACAAGGACATTGGTCCCCTTAGTGTCCACCAGTGCTGCTAATCAGTGCCCTCCAGTACCACCTATCAGTGCCCACAAGTGCTGCTAATCAGTGCCCACCAGCGCCACCTATCAGTACCCATCAGTGCTGCCCATCAGTTCCTGATCATGAGTGTCACTTATCAGTGCTTCCTAACAGTGCCCGTCAGTGCCGCCTATCAGTGCCCATCAGTTCAGTCTCATCAGTGCCTCCTGATCAGTGCCCACCAGTGCCACCTATCTTTGCCCATCAGTGCCACCTCATCAGTGCTTATCAGTGCAGCCTATCAGTGCCCATCAGTGCTGCCTACCAGTGCCCATAAGTGCCACCTATCAGTGCCCATCAGTGCAGTCTCATCAGTGCCTACCAGTGCCACCTATCTTTGCCCATTAGTACCGCCTCATCAGTGCAGCCTATCAGTGCTCATCAGTGCAGCCTATCAGTGCTCATCAATGCAGCCTATCAGTGCCCATCAGAGCAGCCTATCAGTGCCCATCAGTGCATGCAGCCTAGCACAAAAATTATCTGTTTGCAAAATGTTATAACAAACTATGAAAAATATTTTGTTTTTTTTTCTTTCAAAATGTTCTGTCTTATTTTGTTTGTTTAGCAAAAAAGAAAAAAACCCAGAGGTGGTTAAATACCATCAAAAGAAAGCTCTATTTGTGTAAAAAAAAAAAAAAAGCCAAAAATGTTGTATGGGTACAGCGTAGTATGACATTTGTCATTCAAAGTGTGACAGCGCTGAAAGCTGAAAATTGGCCTGGGCAGGAAGGGGGGTAAAAGTGCCCAGTAGGCAAGTGGTTAATATGCACGTATTGAGAATTTTTTTTTCACCAAAGATCTAGCAGAATACATTTTGGCCTAAATTCATGAAGACATTTTATTTTATTGGATATTGTTTTCTTTAACAGAAAGTAAAAAATATCATTCTTTTCAAAATTTTTAGGCTTTTTTATTTATACAGCAAAAAATAAATAATGCAGTAGTGATCAAACACCACCAAAAGTAAGCTCTATTTGTGGGGGGAAAAATTATATAAATGTAATTTGGGTACAGTGTTGCATGACCACGCAATTACCAGTTAAAGTAGCGCAGTGCTGAATAGAAAAAAAAAAAAAAAGCCCTGGTCATGAAGGGAGGTAAAACCTTCCGGAGGTGAAGTAGTTAAATTGTCACGCACTGCATCAATAAAAGCTGAAAAGGTCTCTCTAAGCCTAGGAGTTATGGGGGCTTCCTGTAACTCCTCAGAGAGTCAACATTATCCGACAAGGATCTTGAGACTCTACATCAGAGAAAGCATCTACAGCTGAAGGCTTAGAGGCTGCAGGCAGGTCAGATAATGGTTCTGTAGATCCAGACACTGAGGTATGCCTGTAGCCTACATGGCTGGAGCCATCAAACGAACATTTAATTTGACCCATGAAGTACTGCATCACTGTGGTGAAATCCTCCTAGATTAAAACCGAGGGCCACACCTGATAGAGCTAAGGAGGACCTTAAGGAATATAGGGACTCAAGCAAAGGACAACATTCTAAGTCGGTGTCAATACTGCAGATCACCAAACAGTGGCATCACCAGGCTTGGTGTCACCTGGTGCGGTAAAACATTGTTCCCCCCCGGAGCAGCATCCTAGGCTTCAGGGAAGGGCTGGCCTGGGGGGTAGGGTGGCAATTGCCCCCCTGGCCACCCTAACTTACATTCAAAATGGCCGATGGCTGCTGCCCGCTCACACTTTTTTTTTCTTGTGGAGGAAGGAAGTAGGGCCCAGGGGCCCAGCCACCAACTAACTGCAGGCAAAGGGGGGGGGCGCCCAGGGCCGGCCCTACCATAGATCCCGATGGGCCCATTGGACCACCTCAGGGGGGCACTGCCGGATTACACAGAGCTGGGATCTCCGTCTTACAAAGTCCTACCTCCTGCACCAGCTTCTATAATAGACAGCACACTGGTGATGTCTATCATAGGAGCCGGTCCCGGAGGCGGGACTTAATATGACAGCGGCCGCGCCAGGTAAGCTGGAGATCCCCGCTCCGTGTAATCCGGCGGCTCTCCTCTCTCTGCATTGCAGTCTGCATTGGATGGGCACTGGTGAGGCTGCATTGATGGGCACTGATGAAGCTGCATTGATGGGCACTGGTAAGGCTGCATTGGTGGGCCCTGATGAGCTGCATTGATGCATTATTTTTGTTAAACCTCCTTTGTTGCTATTAACATTAAATTATGTTACCACATTGTATCATATTTGTCTTGCTTCATAACATCAATATCCATTTTAAAACCAGGTGGGCATGGATGGTGAGCTGATTCGGTGGTTCAGTGGGTCACTTGACTGGACTTGCCCCTCAGGCCTACGGCTGCCAGCCCTCCCCTGCTAAGCTTGCACATCCACTTCAGTTGGCAGTGGTATATGTAAAGTACAAAACCAAAGAAAATTCCCAGCTCAACTCACCAGCCAATTTACGAGAGTTAGGTCTGGCGAAATATTGGGGTGCCTTGGAGCAGCTCTGCATGTATTTGCAAATGTGTGCCAACTCAACCCCTTTTTTAACGCAAACTGTTAGGCAGGATAATTTGGTTGGTAGCAGATTGGCTGGTGAATTTTCTTTGGTTTTGCCCTTCCATGTGCTCCTTGCTGTGAAGGCCAGTTATAGGTGAGGGTAGTGGCCAGTTGTTTGTTACTGATGTAATATTGGTGAGGGAACACACTGGACACCTGTGCTGCCATTGTGCTATGTGCTGGGTGTCCAGTGCACCCCCTGTGCCTTTAAGGTGGGTTGGGCTACCTCCAGGTTCACCTACCCTCTATCTATCCATTAGAATGCATGTGCTTCTACTATGGAGGCTCTCATATATTTGTGTTAGGACTGCAGAAATATTGGGGTACCTTGGAGCGTCTCTGCAGCTTACACATGTATTTGCATATGTGTGCTAACCGAACCCCTGTTTTTAGCGTAAACTGTTAGACAGGATCATTTGTTAGATAGCAGACTGGCTGGTGAGTTGAGCTGGGAATTTTCTTTGGTTTTGTTTTTTAATATCATACCCAACCTTAGTCTTCAGTGACAGGCTCACAACCACATTCTTTAGCTGGAGATCTCATTAGGAAGACTCCTCTTCTTGGAAACCTTTACGGTGATCTCCTAAAATAGGGATCAAATGGTGAATTGTGGAATTGCACAGAAAATAAGCCAGGTTCATCAGGTGCCGCTCATTGCTTGGAACTTTTATGACTATTGGCACAGGGCATCACAACTTTCATTCTTCAACGATGCACAGAGCCGTCAATCCTACCCAGGAAGGGGCTGCAGTGTATATTAAATGGACAAAGGAAACATACATAAAACGTGTGACCCTACACCAGCCAAAGTCTGCTGCTGTCATGACCAGGATCTGAACCCACAACCTCTGCTGCATCTGGCAATAGACCCTCTTGCTGAGCGACCTGAGATGCTGGACAGCTCCTTGCCTGAATCTGTGGATAAATGTATGTTTTATCCTGTTTCCGATGAACCTTGATCTCCATGTTCCTCCCTTTTAACTTCCTATTTAAGCCATGCCTTTGCATTTCATTTGCCATGCCTGTTTGCCAGATTATTGTGCTCTTCTCTAGCCAATATCTTGCTTCTTTCACTCCTGCTGATGTCCATATCTTCACTACCACTGAGCTTTGGCTTGGTCCTCGACTACGCTTCCACATGATTCCAACCTGCAACCACTTCTTACAGACCTTTGGCTTGTTTACTGACTATGCTTCTACGTGAACCTACCTACTATATCTCCTACTGGACTCCGCCTTGCTAACCTTCAGGTGCGGCGATCATGAGGACCACAACCTGGTGCTAACATGCAGCAAAACCCATATCCACCACCAGGAGCTCTAGTGAATACCGGCTAGTGCTTAGTGCACCTTGGGTAAGCCCACATTATCTGCCAGTGTGATCTACCTGTGCTCTTATGGTTGGTGGGAACCATTCAACTGCTATAGCTGGCGGTCTATGAGCCTGACCCCTGTATTTAACCACTTCCTTACTGGGCACTTAAACCCCCCTCCTGCCCAGACCAATTTTCAGGTTTCAGCGCTGTTGCATTTTGAATGACGCTGTACCCAAATAAAATTGATGTCCTTTTTTTTCCCACAAATAGAGCTTTCTTTTGGTGGTATTTGATCACCTCTGCGGTTTTTATTTTTTGCGCCATAAACAAACAAAGAGCAACGATTTTGAAAAAATAACAATATTTTTTACTTTTTGCTCTAATAAATATCCAAAAATAAAAAATAAAACAAACAATTATTCATCGGTTTTGGCCGATTTATATTCTTCTACATATTTTTGGTAAAAAAAATCGCACTCAGCGTATATTGATTGGTTTGCGCAAAAGTTATCGCATCTACAAACTATGGGAATTGATTTATGGCGTTTTTATTATTATTTTTTTTTTTACTGGTAATGGCGGCGATCTGCGATTTTTATTGGGACTGCGATATTGGGGCGGACATGTCGGACATTTTTGACACTTTTTTGGGACCAATGACATTTATTCAGCGATCAGAAATTTAAATGTCCACTGATTACTGTGTAAATGTCATTGGCAGTGAAGGGGTTAACCTGAAGGGGGCAGTGAAGGGGTTAAATATGTTCCCTGAGTGTGTTCTAACTGTGGGGGGGCGGGGCTGGCCGGGACATAACAGATCTAACTGATCCCAGTGACAGGGATCAGTAGATCTGTTTGTCCCCCTCTCACAGAACGGGGAACCGCCGTGTTTACATCGGCGGTTCCCCGTTCTACAGCTCTGTAAGGCGATCGCGGGTCAGGAGCGGACATCGAGTCCGCCCGACCCGCGGGCACGCCCACGCAGCATGCGTCGCTGCGCTCGTGAGAGCGCGCAGGGGGCGTGTTAAGGGGCGGACGTCAATAGACGCCCTCCCGGAGATTCAGATCCGCGATGTAGACGTCTTTCGTCTATAGCGCGGATCTCTACTGGTTAATGTCAGTGACAGCTCTATTGATCAAATAGATGAAAAAGGAGTGCTACTTACATATTGGTCTACATCAGGGGTCTCCAGAGTTTTCAGTACAAGGGACACATGGTATATTTTTACAAATACTCGCAGCCGAAAATCATTTTTATATCTGGCCGAAGGGCCTTCCATTGTACTGCACAATGCCACTGAAGCACTTTCTCCACTTCCCTTTTCCCCTCTATGTTTTTCTTGTGTTTTTTTACAGGTACACTATGTGGCACTTACATCGACTAGTAGGGTACAGGGACTGGAGTACTTTCTTCAGGAGGCCTGCCGAAACAATAGTATTGGGACGCCTGCCTTTACACGCACATGAACTTTAATGGCATCCTATTAGTCCGTAGGGTTCAATATTGAGTTGGCCCACCCTTTGCAGCTATAACAGCTTCAACTCTTCTGGGAAGGCTGTCCACAAGGTTTAGGAGTGTCTATGGGAATGGTTGACCGTTCTTCCAGAAGCGCAATCTTTATGGACCTTGCTTTGTGTACTGGTCCAAATCATTTGGTGGAGGGGGGATTATGGTGTGGTGTTGTTTTTCAGGGGTTGGGCTTGGCCCCTTAGTTCCATTGAAGGCAACTCTTAAGGCGTCAGCATACCAAGACATTTTGGACAATTTCATGCTCCCAACTTTGTGGGAACAGTTTGGGGATGGCCCCTTCCTGTTCCAACATGACTGCGCACCACTGCACAAAGCAAGGTCTACAAAGACATGGGTGAGCGAGTTTGGGGTGGAGGAACCTGACTGGCCTGCACAGAGTCCTGACCTCAACCCGATAGAACACCTTTGGGATGATTTAGAGTGGAGACTGCGAGCCAGGCCTTCTCATCCAACATCAGCGCCTGACCTCACAAATGCGCTTCTGGAAGAATGGTCAAACATTCCCATAGACATTCCTAAACCTTGTGGACAGCCTTCCCAGAAGAGTTGAAGCTGTTATAGCTGCAAAGGGTGGGCCAACTCAATATTGAACCCTACGGACTAAGGCTCGATTCACATCAATGCATGTTGCTTTTCAGTGTTTCTTCACAGCTTTTTGCTGTGCTTTCTGCTGTTTTTTTTACCGCGTTTTGCGTTTTTAAATTTTTTTTATAATATTATATTTTATTATTTGGGAGAATTTTGTTGCCAGGCAGATTTAAAGCGCAAAACGCGGCAAAAACTTAGTGAAGACTAAAATCAATTGATTAAAAGGTTGGGACTTTATATGACACACGTGTAGGAATAATACAACAAAAGATGGATCATAATAGAAAATTTAATGTAATAAAGTTTCATTCGAGTATAATTGGTAATAAACATATAGATATAATCAAGCATATGCAACAATGTAATAAAGGATATGCAACACTGTTACAATCATAGTATCAAATTGATATACAGTAAATAAAAATTACATTCATGATTTGGTAAAAGCATGATGTCAATCTCCCCGATCCATCACTGATATTGCATATACACATACAATAATAATAATAAATACTGATCAAAATTGGCATGGTTTATAGCCTCATGATGTCCCTTAATGGGGAAGCCCCAGTATAATGGTAAAAAATAAATAAATAGTTGACACTTGAGTAGCATAGTAAAGGGCACTTGGTGGTTCAGAAGTAGTTGAAAAAGTATACTTAGGTAACGTAGTAAAAAAGCGTATGGTAGCTCTACGCGTTTCGTGACTTTTTAATCACTCATCAGGAGCAAGCTTATTTTCTGAAAAGAGTAATATATATAATTAGCGGCTGTAAAAATTATTATGCGACCCTCACTTAAAATAGTAATAATAACCCCAACCGCTAGGATATGGAACCCCAAAGGCCTCTTACCATGTCTGCACTTTGGCGGCACATGGGCGGGGTGCATAAAGTGCCCCGGTACCTCGGGGCCGGGAGCTGAGGCGGGAGACCGGACGGCAGTCCCATCCAGAGCATGCCCAGTGTGGACACGGAGACCTCCATGGGAAACTGTGACCAATGATAGAAAACCTAGTGTGAAACCAGTTGTGTGTACAATGAAGTGATTGATGTCAATATAATAAACAGGCAAAGATCCGTGACCATGGGTATGTGGAGTGGAATCAACCGTACTGTGATGGTACAGTATGGAAGGGTGGAATATAAAGCGGCAAAAACTTAGCACTTGCGTTTTTCATGCTTGCCCATTGAAGTCTATTACACGCAAAGCGCTGCTTTTTGCATGAAAAACCCTTTCCTATAACGCAGAGGCACAAAAAAGCATTGATGTGAACGTGTTCCATAGGAACCCACATTAGAAAAATTCCCTGCGTTTCTGCAAACTGCATCAAAAAATGCACTCAGTGTGAATGGAGCCTCAGACTGGGATGCCATTAAAGTTCACGTGCGTGTAAAGGCAGGCGTCCCAATACTTTTGGTAATATAGTGTATATTTTTCTGTAGTTGCTGCATTTTTTATTTTTTTATATAAAAAAGTAAAATGTACTGAATATGTCTTTTTTTTTTTTTTTGCCTGGTAATAAACATTAACCATCTCTACTTAATGCAATTACTCATAAGGGGCATATGAACATCTGCTACAAATGTATTTTCCCTTTCGCCATCCATTAAGTCTAGGCGAGCTCTTCCTTCTACTTCTGGGTTTTTCACCACTTAAAATGCAGCCAGCTCTGTATTTTACCTAGAAATCCATCTCCATCTCATGCGGCTGAAATCAGGATCCCAGGGACATTAGGAAGAGTAGCGTGCGATTCGATGGATTCTGTAGAAGCTGGGGAGGGGGGGGTTATCTTGTACATCACTTCACAAGAGTGCAGAACCATCAGGCTAATATAAGGTCATCACCGAAAATTATAAGTATATATGTGGAAAGCCGGGCTGCTTTTAAGGCCGACTAAATGGTGACAAAATCATACTGCAAGCCGGCCTATAAATACAGGCAAGCGGCCCCTACGCCAATTTGCAGCAATAATCCCGGCCGCTATAAGTAGCAGTAATGCGGCAGATTACCCTTGATTTTCTATAGCATCTTTGTAATTGTAGGTAACAATAAGTCATTGGATCGTGACAGAATGAGCCGCAAGGATTGCATAGCTTTTTCCTCTTCCCTGTGCAATTCTTCAAATTCGTGGAAAGAAAATTTTCAAAAATTAGAAGAAAAAAATTAATAAAAAAAAAAAAAAAAAAAAGTCTTCCCCAGTATTCAGGATACCAGAAAAAAAAGCAAATCGCTAATAGAAGGAGCACCGGACCAAAGTATGTAGCGGTTCAGCTTTGGACACACTACTATTTTCATCGAGTTTTACTGCAGGATCAGCCCCGGAAGGATTTACCCCCTTCATGACCAGGCCATTTTTTTTTGCGATACTGCACTGCGTCGCTTTAACTGACAGTTGCGCGGTCGTGCGGCGTTGAACCCAAACAAAATTGACGTCCTTTATTTCCCACAGATAAAGCTTTCTTTTGGGGGTATTTGATCCCCTCTGCGTTTTTTTTATTTTTTGCGCTATAAACAAAAAAAGAGCGACAATTTTGAAAAAAAAAAAAAACTTTTTTTTTTTTTTACTTTCTGCTATACTAAATATCCAAAAAGAAATATATAAAAGAATGAATTTATTCATCACTTTAGGCTGATGTATATTCTTCTACATATTTTTGGTAAATGAAAAAAAAAAACTTTTTTTTTTTACTTTCTGCTATAATAGATATTCAAAAAAAAAATATATATATAAAAAAAAATGTATTCATCACTTTAGGCCGATATATATTCTTCTACATATTTTTGGTAAATGAAAAAAAAAACTTTTTTTTTTACTTTCTGCTATAATAGATATTAAAAAAAAAAACAAATGTATTCATCACTTTAGGCCGATATATATTCTTCTACATATTTTTGGTAAATGAAAAAAAAAAACTTTTTTTTTTTTACTTTCTGCTATAATAGATATTAAAAAATATATATATTAAAAAAAAATGTATTCATCACTTTAGGCCGATATATATTCTTCTACATATTTTTGGTAAATGAAAAAAAAAAATTTTTTTTTTACTTTCTGCTATAATAGATATTAAAAAAAAAAACAAATGTATTCATCACTTTAGGCCGATATATATCTATATCGTCTTTCATTTTTT
>BLSH010106274.1:1056440-1066915 GCA_018402905.1 Glandirana rugosa
TTGTTCACCCTGTGTTAGTACTTCACCTTGCTTTAAATAACCTATAAAGTTTGAAAAAATTGTTTATTTTTTGACTTTTTAACCCGCACGTTTTAATAAGTCGGGGGAATTCAATTATGAAACATCGCGGTGGAAAACGACGCTAATGTCGACATTCAGCGAACCCCTTCAGAGATAGTCAAAACGTGTAGCTCTCTGACTTTAAAAACGGGTAAGGAGGAACGTTTTGTCGACCTCGAGTCACTCCAACCTACCTCTCGCAAACACTTGTCGTCAAAAGTCAAGAAAGGTGTCTAAGAGCTAACCTAAGTCCAGACCTGAAACTGAACCGGTAAGATTGTGGACCTATACATTTGTTAAAAAAGTTTGAAATATCCAATAAATTTCGTTCCACTTCATGATTGTGTCCCACTTGTTGCTGATTCTTCACAAAAAATTACAGTTTTATATCTTTATGTTTGATGCCTGAAATGTGGCAAAAGGTCGCAAAGTTCAAGGGGGCCGAATACTTTCGCAAGGCACTGTATTTAGATGGTACACAGCTCTTGCTCCTCCCAAACTGCAATAATGTTAATACCAATTTAGACAATATTACTTGGACCTGTGACACATGCTCAGCCACTTATGGCATTGATTAATAGATAAATAGTGCTAATCAAGTGCTAGTTAGATTGGAAGGGGAGGAGCGCAACTGATATGACGAGTTTATTTAAGTGACTGGAACGCAGATTGTCGCAAATTCACGCTGCAATTGTACTGTGATTTTGCACGTTTTGCAGGCCGGAGGTCAAAACATTCCTATCATGAACGCGATTCTACCTCGTTTAGGGGAGGTCGACCCTTCTCTAACCTCAGCAGCTCCTAAACGATCCTAAAAGCCTATGTGCAGGGCTGGCCCAAGACATTGTGCTGCCTGGGTCCAAGAATTAAATGCTGCCCCCCCCCAACAAATTAAATTACGTCCACCAAAAGGCCCTCACGTCCATTACTTTATATCATGATAATTAAAACTAAAATTAAATGTATCTGGAAGTCGGATTTCCATGCTATAGCACCTTGTCGATATGCAAAATAATATGACATACCACTATGTTCAATTCCAAGGGGCAGGCTAGGGTAGTATGTGGACAAGCTAGGGCAGTATAGGGGCAGGTTAGGGTAGTATATGGACAAGCTAGGGTAGTATAGGGGCAGGTTAGGGTAGTATATGGACAAGCTAGGGTAGTATATACACAGGCTTGGGTAGTATATAGACAGGCTAGGGTAGTATATAGACAGGCTAGGGTAGTATATAGACAGGCTAGGGTAGAATATAGACAGGCTAGGATAGTATATGGACAGGCTAGGGTAGTATATAGACAGGCTAGGGTAGTATATACACAGGCTAGTGTAGTATATAGACAGGCTAGGGTAGTATATGGACAGGCTAGGGTAGTATATAGACAGGCTAGGGTAGTATATGGACAGGCTAGGGTAGTATATACACAGGCTAGGGTAGTATATAGACAGGCTAGGGTAGTATATAGACAGGCTAGGATAGTATATAGACAGGCTAGGGTAGAATATAGACAGGCTAGGATAGTATATGGACAGGCTAGGGTAGTATATGGACAGGCTAGGGTAGTATATACACAGGCTAGTGTAGTATATAGACAGGCTAGGGTAGTATATGGACAGGCTAGGGTAGTATATAGACAGGCTAGGGTAGTATATACACAGGCTAGGGTAGTATATACACAGGCTAGGGTAGTATGGACAGGCTAGGGTAGTATATAGACAGGCTAGGGTAGTATATGGACAGGCTAGGGTAGTATATACACAGGCTAGGGTAGTATATAGACAGGCTAGGGTAGTATATAGACAGGCTAGGGTAGTATATACACAGGCTAGGGTAGAATATAGACAGGCTAGGGTAGTATAGAGGCAATCGTGACACACAAAACTGCTGGAAAAAAAATCTTGGACATCAATTTACTGAGTAAATAGAAGAGAAGGAGAGGTGGCAGTGGTTCAATTTGCTGCCCCTCTCAAAGTGCTGCCTGGGTCCAATGGACCCATGGTAGGGCCGGCCCTGCCTATGTGTACATGAACACATAGACTTTTATGGAGTTGAGTTTAGGAGCTTTGGCATAAAAAAGTATTCATGGAGCCTGAGATGGTCACGGCTATTAATGCTAGGGCGGGGGGGGGGGGTGTTCAAACTGATCTCTCACCAAAATAAAGCATTGAGACATGGATGGATGGGGGGAGTTTGTGTGTTTTGAATTTCAACAATTGAAATAGCGTTTGTGGTGCTCAGATACAGTTTAGTTCCACTTTGAATTTTTAAAAATGTAACGTTATATTTTCTATGACCTCCACACCGACAGAGATCCTGAACAACCGGCCGCGTGAGGACGGCGCTGGATCCTGGGACAGGCGAGTGCCCGTTTATTAAACGGTAGTAAACCACAGTCGACAAGAGAAAACTAAAATCCCCTGCAAGGCAATGTCATAATGTGTAGGGTGCATCGCATACTAGCACATTATGAGACCTTAAAACGAAGCCCTCCAGCACAATGCCGTCACCACTGAGAGGGCTTTTATCTGCCCCCAGTCTTCCTTCCGGGTTCACGGCCTCCAGCTACATGAGTGGCCAGGGGGCGCGATGACATCACTCCCACGCATGCGGGTGCCGTCGTTTATGGTACGGGTTCTGAAGGCACAATATGCCAGACCTTCAGAGCACATGTGACGTCACCGGTTGCATGCACTCTGAATATCTCCTTAACAGTGCACGTTTAGGAGATATTCACACAGGTAAGCCGTATTACAGTATCTCACAAAAGTAAGTACACCCCTCACGTTTTTGTAAATATTTTATTCTATCTTTTCATGTGACAACACTGAAGAAATGACACTTTGCTACAATGTAAAGTAGTGAGTGTACAGCTTGTATAACAGTGTAAATTTGCTGTCCCCTCAAAATAACTCAACACACAGCCATTAATGTCTAAACCGCTGGCAACAAAAGTGAGTACTGTGTATTATCTGGTTGGGGGAGCTGAACCAAGATGAGGAAACTAATCTGGAAGGGTGAAGATCCGCTTTAAGGTTTGCTTTGAACTTGGTCATGAAAGAGCTAAGCACTTAAAATCAAGGTCGTTTTGGATACTAGTCTGCCGACCAAAGTTCTTGTTTGTGTTGTCATCACAAAAGTAAAGGATCTTGGGAACTGGCATAGGAAGGCTTCAAAATTGAATTTAATAGATCTAAAAGATCATCTTCATGGGGTGGAACTTGGGGTGATCGCAATTCTATTGAGCATGCTACATCCTAAGAAATGACTACATTTTTAACTAGAGAAGAATGAATGGACTTTTCAGGCATGTTTATACAAAAATTAAAATAAATTATATTTGTTACAAAATTGCCTATCAAAAGACAAAAAAGCAAAATAGACAGATAAAATAAGCGTAAAATACATATATTATATATATATATATATCTATCAGAGAAGCAGGCACGATCGCCACGTTCATATACGCATGCGTACGAACGCTCGTCCAGGACGATCACATCCACGCATGCGCACGAACGTTTGTCCGGCAAGGCGCTATCCGCGCCTTCAGCACAACCAATGAGATTGGTTGCTGTCCTATAAAAGACGGCCTCTGTGTCACACAAATCGCTGGATTGTCTCAGCTCACCAGTGTTCCTGAACCTGTGTCCTGTATTCTGCCTGAACTTCTGTTGTGACCCGGCTTGCTCCTTGACCTTGCTCCTGAACTTCTCCATTGTCTTCGACCTCTGGCCTGCCTCACGGACTTCTCTTCTGCCTGACTCCTGTGTTTGACCCCTGGCTTGTTACCTGGACTCTACCTTATTCTGCCTCTTGTATCAGCGCATCTGCCTGAATTATAGACTGTCCTCCTGTGGTTGACCCTGGCTTGGCTCCCGGACTTACTCGCTGCTACTGCCTGTCTCCACCTCCGGAGTTGCTGCATCCTTGCCAAGCCTTTGCAGACTATTTCTCCTAGAGACTATACTTGCTGAAAGTCTGTTACCACTGAGTTCCAGTCCACACGGACCTTCGGTGTACATCTGCTCAAGTCCGTCCACAGCTCTGGTGACCCGTGCTTCTTTGCGCATCATACCTCCTGTTTCCAACTTCAGGGGTATACTGCGTTCAGCCGCAAGGGGAGCCTCCCTCAGCATTTTGGCCTCAGATCAGGTACGTGACAATATAATATAGCAAAACCTAGGTAATAAATTGCTGTATAGAGGATATTAATTGTAATGCTCTACTAGTTTCGTGCCACACTCAGCGCTTCTTCTGGAGCATATAATAATTTAGCAAGAAAGACAAAAAAGTGCATATGTCAGTTCAACAAGATTTATCAGCTGAATATACATGGAAGGTATATACAGTATATCCTCTCTGTCGATTATGTGTTGACTATATGTCATGGTTTAAATCAGAATATATGTATTTTACGCTTATTTTATCTGTCTATTTTGCTTTTTTTGTCTTTTGATAGCCAATTTTGTAACAAATATAATTTATTTTAATTGTTGTATAAACATGCCTGAAAAGTCCATTCATTCTTCTCTAGTTAAAAATATAGGAAGACTTCAGGCAGAGGCTCTGACTTACCGGTCTGAGAAGCCTTCTGACTTGCAGGTGCATTGATCAATTGCACAGGCCTTGGAGAGCGAACATTTACATAAACCTTTGTGTGTTGTACGGCTTTTTCAGTTTTATAATTTAATTATGAGTATACCTTACTAGGAATTCCACATCTTCTTCTTGCAGAGCATACAAAGATGTAAATACAATATGTTTTAGCTTGAAGACGATCTTGTTTCCAGTCTCCTGGCTATGAATACTTTCTTTCTGACTGTGCTGGTTAACAACTTCCAGGCTGTGTGCACCAAACTCTAGATTGCACTACTCATCGCTTTGTCTCCGAAGCTTTATATTCCCACTGGGGCAAATTAAGGCTGGTGGCCATGATAGGGACCTTCTCTCACTTGGGAATGGACAGCGTAAGGAGACTTATTTTTACAACAGTGCCCATGTGAGACTACATGCAGAAGTTCTTATAATATACCTGCACAGCAGTGGAAATCTGATTTATTATAGGTCTTCATTTATAGCACAGGGCATGGCTGTTATATCTGATAGTCTCTGTTCTTCTGGACTCTGCGCCTTGGACCCCTTGGTCTGCCTTACAAGCCACATTGCTCAGCTGAAAGCATGTCCCACCTCCAGGCTGTTTGCTGCAGGCTCTAGGTTGCACTATTCAAACTCAGCTTTGCCTCTGAAGTTTTATAGTCCCACTGGGGAAAGTTAAGGCTTATGGCCATGGTGGAGGCCACCGCTTGAGAATTGACAATGTAAGACCATTTGTTTCTATGTAAGACTACATGCAGAGGTTCTTCCTATATACCTACACAGCAGTGGACAGCTGGATTATTATATGTCTTAATTTATAGCACAGGGCATGGTTGCTGTATCTGGTAGTATCTGTTCTTCTGGACTCTGTGCCTTGGGTCTCTTGGTGTGCCTTACAAGCCACATTGCTCAGCTGAAAACATGTCCCACCTCCAGGCAGTTTGCTACAGGCTCTTGGTTGCATTATTCAAACTCCCCTTTGCCCCTGAAGCCTTATAGTCCCGTTGGGGAAAGTTAAGGCTGATGGACATGGGGGCATCTCCCACTTGAGAACCGACAATGTAAGGCCACTTATTTCTATGTGAGACTACATGCAGAGGTTCTTCCTATATACCTACACAGCAGTGGAAAGCTGGTTTATTTTATGTCTTAATTTATAGCACAGGGCATGGTTGCTGTATCTTGTAGTCTTTCTCCTTTTGGACTCTGTGCCCTCGGATCCTTGATCTGCCTTACAAGCCACATTGCAGAGCAGAAGGCATGTCCCGTCTCCAGGCTGTTTGCTGCAAGTTCTAGATTGCAATACCTGACCTCTGCTTTATTTCTGAAGCCTTATGGTCCAGCTGGGGCAAGCTAATGCTGATGGACAAGGAGGGGACCTTCTCTCACTTGAGAACAGACAGTGTAAGACACATGTGCCAAACACAAGGCCCCCAGGCCAAACCCAGCCCGCCATGCTATTCTGGACTCTGTGCTCTGGGTCTGCAACTCTGCATTACAGGCCACGTTCCACAGCTAAATGCATGTCCCAAGAAATCTTTGGGTAATACACCATTGCAGCTTTTTCTTTTTTTATGGTTTACTGTGACTGGGAGTGTTTTACAGTTTTGCAATGAGGAGGACAGGGGATCCAGGATGCCTGTGCTCCAGCCACACTAATTATACAATATAGATTTTATACTGTGAGGTCCTACTATCTGGTGGCTTTTCATCTGGAGGTTTTGGCAGTGGTCGTTTCACAACGATTGTTAGAGCTTGGTCACAGTATCAGATGTTGAAGAAGGACCTGTGAATGGTGGAAGTGATAGTCTCACTCGTAGCCGAAGTACAAGTTGTTGTAGACATCCAGTTTGGGACCAACATCCCTTTGTAATACAGAGAGAGAAAGACCACAGAAAATGGGACTTTTGGGCTGCTTTCATATATTGTATGTAAGACATCCACTATCATTTTTTTTATATATTATTGTACCATTGTATTGGCCTAAAAAAAATTATCATTAGCTCTATGAAATGCGTTACATAATGGCCAGCACAATATCACAAAACATACATTTTACAATAGATAAAAAATAATATTTCACAGTTTGCCATCTTTGCCCACACCCTTCATCATATTACATATTGTGCCCATTTTACAGAGGGTGTTTCCCAAAGTCTTGCATGTTGGAGACCACAACAGATAAGGCTAATCTCCCGCCACAAGGGAAAGCCTGGAGTTCAATAAAGGGCCCTTATACACTCACTGGCCACTTTATTGGGTGCACCTTGCTAGTAGCGGCAGAGGCATAACTAGAACCTTCAGGGCCCTGGTGCAATAAATTATGAAGGGCACCCCTGGCCAGGGCCCTTAATTCTGATCCTGGGGCCCTTTACTCCCATTGCGGGGCCCTTTATTACGGTCCTGCAGCGGGACCCTTTCACAAGTTCTGCAGTGGGCCCCCTTTCTGCAGGGGGGGACCAGGGGAACACACAGGGATCCAGGAACAGCAGAAGACAAGTAAACTGGATAGGAGGGGCAGTGGACGCAGCATATAGAGGAACCAATCTCCTGCATTAGGAGAAAAATGGGAGGAGATGTGTTCCTTTGAATGCTGCTCCATCCCTCCTATCCAGGTGTACAGGGGAGGCACGCAGGCCCCCTGGAGCATGGGGCCAGGTTGCAATTGCGACCCCTGCAAGCCCTGTAGTTACTCCCCTGAGTTGTGGGTTGGACCCCCTTTTTCCTTCATTCTTCCTGGCATAGATTCAACAAGGTGTTGGAAACGTTCCTCAGAGATTTTGCTCCATAGTGACATGATAGCATCACGCAGTTGCTGCAGATTTGTCGGCTGCACATCCATGATGCCAATCTCCTCTTCCACCACATCCCAAAGTTGCTCTATTGGATGAGATGTGGGGAGTGTGGAGGCCATTGGAATGCAGTGACCTCATTGTCCAGTGGTGAGATGATTGGAGCTTTGTGACATGGTGCATTATCCTGCTGGAAGGAGCCATCAGAAGATGGGGGCACTGCAGTCATAAAGGGGTGGACATGGCCAGCAACAATACTCAGGTAGGCCGTGGTCTTTAAACCATGCTCAATTGGTATTAAGGGGCCCAAAGTGTGCCAAGAAAATATCCCCCACACCATTACACCCCACCACCAGCCTGAACCGGTGATACAAGGCAGGATGGATCCATGCACCAAATTCTGACTCCACCATCTGAATGTCGCAGCTGAAATCCAGACTCATCAGACCAGGCAACGTTTTTCCAATCTTCTATTGTCCAATGTTGGTGATTCTGTGCCAATTGTAGCCTCAGTTTCCTGTTCTTAGCTGGCAGGAGTGGCACCCGGTGTGGTCTTCTGCTGCTGTAGCCCATCTGCTTCAAGGTTGGATGTGTTGTGCATTCAGAGATGGTATTCTGCATACCTTGGGTGTAACGAGTGGTTATTTGAGTTACTTTTGCCTTTCTATCATCTGGAACCAGTTTGTCCATTCTCCTCTGGCATCAACAAGGCATTTTCCTTTACACAACTTTCGCTCACTGGATATTTTCTTTTTCTCACCATTCACTGCAAACCTGAGAGATGGTTGTGTGTGAAAATCCCAGACCATACTCAGACCAGCCCATCTGGCCCCAACAACCATGCCACATTCAAAGTCACCTAAATCCCCTTTCTTTCCCGTTCTGATGCTCGGTTTGAACCTCAGCAAGTCGTCTTAACCAAATCTAGATGCCTTAATGCATTGAGTTGCTGCCATGTGATTGGCTGATTAGCAGTTTGTGTTACCAAGCAATTGAACAGTGTACCTAATAAAGTGGCCGGGTGAGTGTAATGGTTAATGTGGTTAATGCTTCACTAATTACCATTGGGGATATAAAGTTTGACCCAGGTTCTTTTCCCAGAATAGTGCAATGGCTGCCAGGCACACAGCAATAGTCTATCTTTCTGGCTCAATAAACACTCCATGGGTTGCCTTTTTAAAAAAAATGTAACTTAGATAGGGCTTAGGGAACCATGGGATACTCCATAAACGCTGAGCAATGAATGAGGACACTCTCCATTGAAATTCTACTTCTTAGGACAGTCTCTCCAACAAGAGCCCAGACCTGGGCACTTTTAGCAATGCCCCTAGGCCAGGCAAGCACTAGTAAGGATATACTAGGGATAGCAGTAGCAACAGCCACATTGAGGTCTGTGCTCACAATGCCCCTGGATACTTGGATGCCTCTGTCCAGTATCAGACAGACGATTCCTCCACGAGTCTCCTGGACCGTATCCCCAGTGAAATCCCTCACGTAGCTTTAGTGATTTTAGCAAAACAGGCCCCCCATCTCTGCCACAGCTGGGACCTCAATGAACACCAAGGATAATGGAAAAGTCACTGGATGGCCGCACTCCAGAATTAAATTCACCTTTATTGAAAAATAATAAAATCCATGTAGTCACAGCAGCCAACACGTGAAGTGGACCAGAGGTGAAGCACAGGAGTTAACGCGTTTCATGAGTGGACGCTTAGTCATAGCTAAATGTGTGGAACTGACATGCCTCATATATGGGGATCCTGTGCTTCACCTCTGGTCCACTTCCCATGTTTGCTGCTGTGACTACATGGATTTTATGATTTTTCAATAAAGGTGCAGTGCGGCCGTCCAGTGACTTTTCCATTATCCTTGATGCTTTTGCAGAGCCTGCACTCAAATATGGACTAACATGGACCTATACACAGCTATCATAGCTTAGCAGCTTAGACCAGGTGTTGTTTCACACCTCGATGAACAACAGTAGAATATTCAGCTGGGCTGCCCAGAAAGGCAGAAGCCCTTCGGTTTGGGTACCTGGAGAAGTACAGAGCTGGCTCAAGCGCCAGATTATTTATGCACTCTGCAACCACCTACTGGGTACCCTCCCCCAGAGATTAACTGAGACCACATAAATATTTAGACCGCTGGTTTGCATCCTTCCAACCCACTATATTCTGGAATCCTCCAAAAGGCAGGGGAGAGCAATCAAACCTGCAGAGCCCAAAGCAGCCCTGATTACAGGAGAGCCACCAGAACTGTATTTAGCTGACCTAACTACCGTGTTTCCCCGAAAATAAGACATACCCATAAAATAAGCCGTAGCAGGATTTCTAAGCATTTGCGCAATATAAGCCATACCCCAAAAATAAGACATAGTGATAGGCGTGGCTATACAGCGTACTGGCGCGGAGCGGTAAAGAAGACGGGCAGCCCTTCTCATCTGCCCCATCATGACAGCTGCTATCTCGGAAGTGACCGGAGAGGTGCGGGCAGCCCCATCAACAAGGTCGGCTCCCCACGTCAGGTCTCGGTCGTTCTGTGGTTGCCACAAGCTGAGGCATAGAGGGAGACACAGAAAGTGAATGTAAAAGTCTCCTCAGTGAAGTAAGGGGCAGGACGCTCTGCTTTAGGCATTGTGTGTCCTCAGGGGGAAGAAGTAAAGCTGTGGCTGCCGTTTTACTCAGCACTGTGGGTCTCTCTCTTGTACCATACTTAATAAAAAGTAAGACATCCCCTGAAAATAAGCCATAGTGTGTCTTTTGGGGGAAAAATAAATATAAGACAGTGTCTTATTTTTGGGGGAAACATGGTAGCAACCTATTTACGAGGGTTCTACAGGGATCTTCTAGTGATTAACACATATCCCTCCATCAAACAGAGCAGCCTAGTCTCACTTCCAACACTGAAATGTACTTTGAGATATGAACACATCCTGCTCTGCTGTAATTTAACTCATGGATGACATGGTGGTCATTCATCTCAATTTAAAGCGGAACTTCACCCTCCAGGGCATGTTGCCTACCCCC
>BLSH010106274.1:1066925-1081750 GCA_018402905.1 Glandirana rugosa
CGGGACCTCCCACTTCAAGGCGAAATTTAACTCTACTTACTGGTGGTACAGTAGGTACTCAATTTAATGTCGTCTCGTCCTACACAAGTATAGAGTTTCATGTAAAGTCACAACCTTCACTCTGATCCGACGAGACAAACTACCTCCCTATACACAATTAGTGATCTTCTAGGGACATCTTGGGAGCATTTATCCAACGATGGTACAAAGGGGGTTTTTATTCTGTGACAGAATATAAATAAAAAGGGGGTTTTCTGTGTGATACCGAATAAAAGTCCCCTACAGAATGAAAAATAATTCATACCATGTTCTCTCTCTGGGTGTCACGACTCATTTTGCCGTCGGTGTCGAAATGAAGAAGGGGGACTCCTGTGTGTTACGGATTTCGTCTCGCGGTCATTCATCTCAATTTAAAGCGGAACTTCACCCTCCAAGGCATGTGCCTACCCCCCCTCTTCTCCGCTGCTGAAATCTGACATTTTTTTAACAAACGTCTGGACCCCCCATCATTCATCTAGCTCAGTGGTTCTCAACTCCTGTCCTCATGACCCACCAACAGGCCAGATTTTAAGTATTACCTTGGGGAGATGCAGACTAAAATACTGCAATCACTGAGCAGCAAATGATATCACCTGTGATGTATTTCAGATATCCTGCAAACCAGGCCTGTTAGTGGGTCCCGGGGACAGGATTTGAGAACCACTGATCTAGGTGAATGACATGTATTTTGCCTGCATTGCTTCTTTGAATATGTACAGTGCATCCAGAAAGTATTCACAGCCCTTCACTTTTTCCACATTTTGTTACATTGCAGCCTTATTCCAAAATAGATTCAATTCAAATTCTACATACCCCATAATGACAATGTGAAAGAAGTTTGTTTGAAGTCTTTGCAAATTTATTAAAAATAAAGAATGAAAAAAATCCCATGTACATAAGTATCACAGCCTTTGCTCAATACTTTGTTGAAGCACCTTTGGCACCAATTACAGCCTCAAGTCTTTTTGAGTTTGATGCTACAAGATTGGCACACCTATTTTTGGGCAGTTTCTCCCATTCTTCTTTGCAGAACCTCTCAAGCTCCATCAAGTTGGATGGGGAGCGTCAGTGCACAGCCATTTTCATATCTCTCCAGAGATGTTCAATCGGGTTCAAGTCTGGGCTCTGGCTGGGCCACTCAAGGAAATTCAAAGAGTTGTCCCGTAGCCACTCCTTTGTTATCTTGGCTGTGTGCTTAGGGTTGTTGTCCTGTTTGAAGATGAACCTTCGTCCCAGAGTGATCTGGAGCAGGTTTTCATCAAGGATGTCTCTGTACATTGCTGCATTCATCTTTCCCTCGATCTTGACTAGTCTCCCAGTTCCTGCCACTGAAAAACATCCCTACAGCATGATGCTGCCACTAACATGCTTCACTGTAGGGATGGTATTGGCCAGGTGATGAGCGGTGCCTGGTTTCCTCCAGACATGACGCTTGCCATTCAGGCCAAAGAGTTCAATCGTTGTTTCATCAGACAGAGAATTTTGTTTCTCATGATCTAAGAGTCCTTTAGGTGCCTTTTGGCAAACTCCAGGCAGGCTGTTATGTGCCTTTTACTGAGGAGTGGCTTCTCTCTGGCCACTCTACCATACAGGCCTGCTTCTTCTGGAAGGTTCTCCTCTCTCCACAGAGAAATGCTGGAGCTCTGTCAGTGACCATCGGGATCTTGGTACCCTCCCTGAGTAAGGCCCTTCTCCCGCGATTGCTCAGATAGGCCAGGCGGCCCGCTCTAGGGAAAGTCCTGGTGGTTCCAAACCTCTTACATTTACAGATGATGGAGGTCACTGCGCTCATTGGGACCTTCAATGCTGCAGACATTTTTCTGTACCCTTCCCCAGATCTGTGTCTCGATACAATCCTGTCTCGGAGGTCTACAGACAATTCCTTGAACTTCATGGCTTGGTTTGTGCTCTGACATGCACTGTTAACTGTGGGACCATATATAGACAGGTGTGTGCCTTTCCAAATCATGTCCAATCAACTGAATTTACCACAGGTGGACTCCAATCAAGTTGTAGAAACATCTCAAGGATGATCAGTAGAAACAGGAGGCACCCGAACTCAGTTTTGAGTGTCATGGCAAAGGCTGTGATACTTATGTGCATGAGATTTTTTCCTTTGTTTATTATCAATACATTTGCAAAGATTTCAAACAAACTTCTTTCATGTTGTCATTATGGGGAATTGTTTGTAGAATTTTGCGGTAAATAATGAATTTAATCCTTTTCGGAATAAGGCTGTAACATAACAAAATGTGGAAAATGTATAGCACTGTGAATACTTTCCGGATGCACTGTACATCTCATATCCCAGGAGGCATAGTCCTTTATTGGGGAAGGAGTACGCTGTGCCAGGTGGCGCATCATCGGTGAAGCTATTGGCTAAACCCAGAAGAGCCGGCAGCTTACCAATGACGTCACAAAAGAAGATGGCGGTGCGGGTAGGGTTGCCACATTATCCCTTTAACCCAGGACACATATGAATTACACAGGTTGTTCTGAGGCTAATTGAATGCAGATGAGGCACCAAGTGAGTTTAATTACCACCTTAATCAGCCACAGAACCTGTATAATTGATATGTGTCCTGGATTAAAGGGATGATGTGGCAACCCTGGGCGCGGGACCAAGGTTGGGGGGGGGGGGGGTGCAAAAAAGAAGATCGCAACAGGACAACGCTGGATCCGCTGGGCAGGTGAGTCCCCTAAAACTGCAACCAGGTAAAAAAAAGGGCTTAAGGAGTGTAAATTTCCGATTTCAATCAGGTCTTGTGTTTCTGGATTGTACTTTTTCTTGGTGTCTGAAACAACTTCTTCACAGCATAGATGCAAACAAAGAGCCAGGACAAGCTGTTTGGTCTCTAAGCCCCTGCGAAAATAATACTTGCATTTTTAGGGGACTATACGTTCTCCTTTAAGACCTGTATAGCTTATCTAAGAGAGATCATGGCAGCCATGTTAGTCCCTTTTGGAAACACAGGTGACGCTGTACAAACAATTTACAGTAAATGTGCTGTAGCCTCAATTTCTCTACAATATAATGCTACATAGGGTGTGTGCAAAGGACAAAATCTACTTCACCTATCAGTATATGCTTTGTTTGCTTTATGCTACAATTGTTACAGATATGGAAAAGCAACCTTTGCACTATGTTCAAATTTAGTCGCCTATACTTACACTGTTTGCATAATAAGCTGCAGACAGTTGGTCACAAGCTTTAAAAAAAAAATAACTCTCCTGAGTACACTTGGGAATACAAATATTTGGTATTTCAGAAGAAAGGAGTCTAAAACACACCCTGTTGTGAACTCTCTTAAAAATGACCTCGTGCAGTTAATATTATTATAAGCATATAGGGCATACAATTTTACACAGTGCTTTACATATATTGTACATTTACATCAGCCCTTTACCAGGGCCTGGACCCGAATCCTCTGCTGTGTCTGGCTATAACTCTTCTCACTGGGCCACCTAAGATGCTACACAGTTCCCTGCCTGATTGCTTAGACAACCTTGCCTCGTGTCTTGCTTCTTCTGAACCTCAAACTATTTGCTCCTCCCATGAACTTTCTGATTTAAGCCATGTTGCTGTACCCCCGGTTTGCCAGATTATTGCGCTCTCTCTACAGCCGATATCTTGCTTCTTGGCACACCTGCAGCTATCCTTATCACCACTACCATGCGCTACCGACCTCAGGCTTGTTTCTCAACTACACTTTTGCTTGATTGCAACCTGCAACCACTTGTTAACGACCTTTGGCTTGTTTACTGACTACACTTCTGCTTGATCTCAACCTGCAACTACTTGTTACTGACCTGTGGCTTGTTTACTGACTATACTTCTGCTTGATCCCAACCTGCAAAAACTTGTTACCAACCTCTTGCTTCTTTACTGACTACACTTCTGCTTGATTCCAACCTGCAACCACTTGTTACCAACCTTTGACTTGTTTAATGATTACCCTCCTGCTTGACCCCAACCTTCAACCACTTGTTAACGTTCTTCGGCTTGTTTACTGACTACACTTCTGCTTGATCACAACCTGCAACCACTTGTTACTGACCTTTGGCTTGTTTACTGACCATACTTCTGCTCGACCCCAACCTGCAAATACTTGTTACCGACCTCTGGCTTGTTTACTGACTACGCTTCCACTTGATCCCAACCTACAACTACTTGTTACCAACCTCTGGCTTGTTTAATGATTACCCTCCTGCTTGACCCCAACCTGCAACCACTTGTTATTGACCTTTGGCTTGTTTACTGACTACCATCCTGCTTGATCCCAACCTGCAACCACTTGTTACCGACCTTTGGCTTGTTTAATGACTACACTTCTGCTCGATCCCAACCTGCAACCACTTGTTACCGACCTTTGGCTCGTTTACTGACTACACTTCTGCTTGATCCCAACCTGTAACCACGTTACCGATCTTTGGCTTGCTTACTGACTATGCTTCTGCTTGATCCCTACTTGCTATATCTGCTACTGGACCCCAGCTTGTTCACCTTCTGGTGGGGCAATCCTGAGAACCACGATCTGGTACTAACACGCAACCCATATCCACCTTCAGGAGCTCTGGTGAAAACTGGTTGGTGCTTAGACCACGCACCTCGGGTGAGCCCGCGTCATCCACCAGAGTGACCTGTTTGTTCACTTATATCGATGGGAGTCTCTCTACTGCTACAGCTACTGGTCTCTGAGCTTGACCATGACACCCCTGCACCCCACATACTAGGGACAATTTACCTACCAGCATGTCTTTGGAGTGTGGTAAGAAACCGAAATACCTGGAGGAAACCCACAAATGCACAAGGAGAACATGCAAACTACAAGCAGATAGTGTTAATGGGATGAGGTGCCTTTAAGTTTTGGTTTATAATCTGATTGCCAAGGGGGCAGCGCAACTTTAATCATAAATACAAGCAGATAGTGTTATGGTTGGAATTCAAACTAACAACTATTGCAATGCAGAGGTGCTCACTACCATGCCACTGTAATAATTAATAAAGTGCAAATAGCGTAAAGCCCTCATTACAAAAAATATACAAAGATCACATACAAGAGTCCATGAAAATAAAGTGTTCAACTGTCATCCAGCCACCCCTTGATGATGTCCATATAACAAAACACGTTTGAGAGGATGCATGCTGGGAGGCAGTCCGTCTACATCACTGGTTAAGATTCTTGGCATCTTGAGAAGTGGATGAGAGAGACGCTTGACACTGGTGTTACACCCTTGAGCCTGGGATTCTTTTTCAGCATACCCACATTACAGGAAGTGGAAATGTTTGATATGTTACCAACCGACTATGAAGAGGTGCAAGCAGTCTGGAGTTTAAGTCATTCAATAAGAGTAGCTATTATTTACACAGGTCAGCCATCACTTTAATGATCACTGACAGGTTAATAACATTGATTATCTCATTACAATGGCATCTGAAAGTGGGTGGGATATATTACGCAGCAAGTGAACATGTTGTCCATGAAGTTGATGTGTTGGAAGCAGAAAAATGGGCAGCACAGTTTGTTGTATATGGGGCTGCATAGTCGCAGACCCGGTCTGGGTGTCCATGCTGACCTGTGTCCACAGCCAAAAGCACCTACAATGGGTACATGAACATCAAATTTGGAGCACGGAGCAATGGCGGAAGGTGGCCTGGTCTGATGAATGATGTTTTATTTTACATCATGTGGATGGCCGGATGCATCACTTACCTGGGGAAGAGATGGCACCAGGATGCAGTATGGGAAGAAGGCAAGCCGGTGGAGCCAGTGTGATGCTTTGGGCAATGTTCTACCATTCATATTACATACAGGGGTAGGCAACCTGGGACGCTCCAGCTGTTGCAAAACTACAAGTCCCATCATGCCTCCTGGAGTAATTGTAACTGCCAGCCTTGCAAGGCCTCAGGGGAAATGTAGTTCCACAACAGCTGGAGGGCTACTGGTTGCCTACCCCTGATTACATATTCGTTGAGGTTGAAAAAAGACACAAGTCCATCCAGTCCAACCTGTGAGTGTGCTTATATGCTAATAGTACATTGTATACCCCTCTATGTTGTGGTCGTTTAGGTGCCCATCTAATAATTTTTTTAAATTATGCATGCCCCCGCTGAAACCACTGCTTGTGGAAGAGAATTCTACATCCTTACCGCTCTTGCAGAAAAGAACCCTCTAAGTAGTTTAAATCAGGACTCCGGGGAAAAACTTTTTTCCATGTTCTTATTGCTGATCTCCTACCTTCACCAACTATGCCACCCATCTTCTGCTGAGCTCTGTAGTTCCTCTGTAGTAGCCTGCTGAACTTGCTGAAAAATCATTATCCTCTGACATCCTGTTTGTAAGACCGCTGGCCGTTCTCCATCCTGCACTGGCAGGCAGCGATCTGACAATCCCTCTTGTAGTTCTCTAACATCCAGCAGGCATTTCTATTTCCGCCTGCTGGGCTGTAGTGGGCGGAGAGGGTCTCACAGCTCCCGGTCTGTGCCTCCCATAGAGGTGTTCTCCTCCTCCTCCTTTCTGCCAGCAACGCCCCCCCCCCCTCGTCCGCCCAATTGACATCTCTCACAATGATAGCAGAGATCTCCTGGCATGCTTGCTATGTGAACACCGCTCTGTGACTTTCTCCTGTCATAGCTGTATTGTGATACACAGCGCAAAGTGCACTTTTCCGATATGGCTATGACAGGAGAAAGTTACAGAGTGGTGTTTACATAGCAAGCATGCCAGACATTCCAGAAATACCAGGCATGTAGTAGCAGACCTCTGCTATCATTGATGAGATATGGTGGGCGGGCGCTGGGGGTCACCACACTGATGGGCACTGATAAGCGGCACTGGTGGTGGGCACAGTGTCACCGCACTGATAAGCAGCACTGATGGCCACTGATAAGCGTCACTGGTGGGCACAGTATCACCGCACTGATAAGCAGTACTGGTGGGCACGGTGTTACCGCACTGATAAGCGTCACTGGTGGGCACAGTGTCACCGCACTGATAAGCAGCATTGCTGGCAGTGTCACCGCACTGATAAGCGGCACTGTGTGATCACGCTGATGGGCACTGTGTGACCTCACTGATGGCCACTGATAAGCGGCACTGGTGTGACCGCACTCATAAGCGACACTGGTGGGCAAAGTGTGACCACACTGATAAGTGGCACTGGTATGACCGCACTGATAAGTGGCACTGGTGTGACCGCACTGATAGGCTGCACTGTTTACTGACACCGTACACTTCCATATATCTGTATAAGGGGTTTCCACCATCCCTGCAAAGTTTCATTGTTATGTCTTGTTTTCAGTGTGATGTGTATTATATGTGAGGTTACAGATAATGGAGGCTGGTATTGTGGTGATATTGAAGTTTATTGAGATTTACATTCATTAGAGGGTTCCACCATTATTGTGTTATTGATTAATAAGTTAGTGCTGCTCTTTTTTTTTTTTTCTCATGCGGATATTTACTTGTGTCACATGCTGATATAAAACATCACGGCTCTTTCTTTCTGTGGAAATGAGGGGTGTGATTCATGTTGAAGTGGGCTTGTTCGCATTTACATGTACAGGCCTAGTGTACCTCCCACATTCATTGAAATGTGCAAAGCATGATGGGAAATGTAGTATAAACAGAGAGAAGAGGATATGATACAATCACTCTTCAAACAGAGCCTGCCTGGCAAAATACATGGTACATCATTCGAATCACAGAGCTGACTTCCTGTAAATTAAATTGGACATATCTCTTCAAAGGTAAGGAGTTTCACAAATGTAATAACTGTTTAGTATAGGGGGTGTACTAATGGGGGATTTTTTTGAAAATCCCGGAGTTCTGCTTTAGGGTTAAACCGCTTCTCTTCTAATTTTAGCGAATGGCCTTGTGTATTTTTAAATCCCCTATTGTGGGGTCACCAGTATGGTATTTGTACATTGAATTCATATCCCCTCTCAAGCGTCCAGAGAGAATAAGTTCAAAGCTTGCAGTCTTTCCTCATAGCTGAGATCCTCCAGGCCTTGTATTAGTTTTGTTGCCCTTCTCTGGACCCTCTCTAGCTCCAGCACCTCCCTCCTGAGGACTGGTGCCCAGAATTGGACATCATACTCAAGATGCGGCCACACCAGGGTCTTGTATAGTGGGAGAATTATTGTTTTATCTCTGGAGTTAATCCCCCTTTTAATGCATGCCAATATTCTGTTTGCTTTGCTTGCAGCAGCTTGGCTTGCATGCCATTGTTGAGCCTGTCCGCTACTAGGACCCCCAGTCCTTTTTCATCCTAGATTCACCTAGAGGTTCTCCTCCTAGCGATTAAACAGCATTCAAATTTTTAGCACCCAAATGCATTATTTTACATTTTTCTACATTAAACCTCATTTGCCATGTAGTTGCCCACCCCATTAATTTGTTCAGATCTTCTTGCAAGGTTTCCACATCTTGCGTAGAAGTTATTGCCCTGCTTAGCTTTGTATCGTCCGCTTTATGAATAAAATATATAGGATTGGTCCCAGGACAGAATTTTGTGGAACCCCACTTTCCACACCAGACCATTCTGAGTATTCCCCATTTATCACTGTGGACTCGCCCCGTAGCCAGTTTTCAATTCAGGTACTCACCCTTTGATCCATGTTGACAGACCTTAGTTTGTACAGTAAACATTTATGGGGAGCTGTATCGAATGCCTTTGCAAAATCTAGACACACCACATCTACCAGCCTTCCTTTATCTAGATGGCAGTTCACCTCTTCATAGAAGGTTAATAGATTGGTTTGGCAAGAACGATTCTTCATGAATCCATGCTGATTACTGCTAATGATACCGTTATCATTACTAAAATCTTGTATATAGTCCCTTATCATCCCCTCCAAGAGCTTGCAGACTATGGATGTTAGGCTAACTGGCCTGTAGTTCCCAAGGATGTATCTCAGCCCTTTTCTTAAATATTGGTGCTACATTGGATTTTCTCCAATCAGCTGGTACCATATCAGTCAGTAGACTGTCCATAAAAATTAGGAACAATGCTTTGGCTATGACTAGGCTAAGTTCCTTAAGGACCCTCGAGTGTAATCCATCTGGTCCCGGTGACTTATTAATGTTAAGTTTATCAAGTCTATTTCTAATTCTGTCCTCTGTTAGCCATGAGGGTGCTGCCTGTGATGTGTTAATAAGATTAACATTACTGTCTTGGTTATTGAACCCGTGTGAAGACTGAGGAGAAGAAAAAAATCAAAACCTTTGCCATCTCACCGTCTTTTGTAACCAGATTCCCTTCCTCATCCTTTATTGGGCCAATATGTCCTAACCTGCATTTCTTACTATTTATATACTTATAGAATTTCTTGTTTTTTTTTTTACTCTCCTCCGCTATGTGCCTTTTATGTTCTATCTTAGCTGCCTTGATTGCACTCTTACATTTCTTATTTCATTCTTTGTAAAGTTGAAATGCTGATGATGACCACTCAGCCTTGTATTTTTTGAAGGCTTTTTCCTTTGCTTTTATATGCAATTTTACGCTGGAATTAAGCCATCCAGGACTTTTATTAGCTCTTTTGAATTTATTTCCCATTGGAATACACTGGCCAACCTTTATTTAATATGTTCTTAAAGCACAACTATTTTTCCTCCGTGTTCTTGGTTCCCAGGATTTTGTCCCATTTAACATCTTTTAGCAACGAGCGTAGTTTAGAGAAGTTGGCTCTTTTGAATTCAGTGTTTTTGTATTACCCTTGTGTTTCCTATTTCTGTGATTTATACTGAAACTAATTGACCTGTGGTTGCTATTTCCTAAGTTGCCCTGTATTTCCACATCCGCTATCAGGTCTGTATTGTTAGTAATCAGTAGGTCTAGTGACGCTTTGTTTCTTGTTGGTGCATTTACCATCTGACCCATGAAATTATCCTGCAAGACATTTATGAAATGGCGAGCCTTAGATGAATGCGCAGTTCCTTCCGCCCAGTCTATTGTTAGAAGACTGTGCTAAGGGTTAATTGCATTTGATTGTGGTTTCCTCTAGATCAGCTCTATTTGAACTTCCTGCTTCCTGTAGCAAATGCTGTCTGATCTACAGCGTATAGTGTGTGTTTCCTGAGCTACCTGTACCTGATTATCTGTTCCTGTGACCAGGCCTGCCTGACCTTGTTGATTCCCACCTGCACCGACCCCGGCTTGCCTACGACCATTCTCCTGCCTTATCCTCCCATACCTTTGCTGCCCGCCTGTTGACGACCCTGCTTGGACCCGACTACCCACCTGCCTTCTCCTCTTGTACCGCACCGCCATCCCGGTTCACGACCCAGCCTATACGACCACGCTACTAGTGCACGAGTGCACCAACGGACTTCCTACCTACACCAGTGACCCAGTCCGACCCTCATGCCATCCTGCACTCCCGAGCCACCTGTCTACTCTACCAGGGGTTCCCGAGTCAGGGTCGTAAGGGAGGTTGCCCGCTGCATAAGCCAGACTCTTCCACCAGGTACGTGACAGTATCAGACAGCCATGTCAGATTCTGCACAGGGGCCCTCCCCAACGAATGAACTTTGCATACATCTGGCCGGCCCTACTCGGGCGGTGAAGACCCTTCAAAATGACTATGTGCGGGTGGAAGGTCGCATTCTGGAGCTCGCTGCACCCCCGGCACTTGGGCCCGACTCGCCTCCCGATCACACTTTCATCACTCTGCCTACGGAGCCCGAGGTACCGCTACCTGAACGGTTCGCTGGGGACCGTAAGAAATTCCGGGCGTTTCGCGTCGCATGTGAACTTTACTTCTCCTTGCAACCCCGCACCTTCTCCCAAGAAGCCACCAAAGTGGGACTGGTCATCTCACTTCTCCGGGATGAGCCCCAAACCTGGGCTCATCGGCTTCTTGAACAGAAGAGCCCTGACACCACCACTCTTGCACGTTTTTTTCGCGCCATGGCGCATCTATATGAGGACCCGCACCAGACCTCCACGGCAGAAGCCGCGCTCCATGCGCTACAGCAGGGCCGCCGCACGGCAGAGGATTATGTGACTGAATTTCGGCGCTGGAGCGCTGACACTGCCTGGAACCCCGCTGCCCTTTGCTTCCAGTTCCGGTTGGGCTTGTCCGAGCCACTCAAAGATGAGTTAGCTCGTGTCGATGTTCCCCCGACTTTGGATGCTCTGATTGATCTGGCCATCCAGATCGACCGTCGTTTAAGGGAATGTCACTCTGAACGGCTGATCACCTCCCCACGCACGGTCCTCACTCCAGAGGAGAGACTAAGGCGCAGGAACCACAAACTGTGCCTTTAATGCGGGGCTCCTGGACACATGGTACGTTCCTGCCCAGCCAAGCGGGTTCGGGGTCCCTACCCCATTAAGGGAGAGATCCTGTCTCTGCCCAGTCACAAGACCCACCTGGGACTTTCTGCCTTTTTGCAGCTGCCCAGTGGAGACATACCAGTCTGGGCGATTATAGACTCTGGGGCCTGCAGTTGCTTCGTGGACCTGAACTTCACAGCCCAGCACCAGGTTCCCCTGAGACCCAAAGCCCACCAGATGACCATCCACCTGGCCGACGGGTCTACCATTAAATCGGGCACCGTGACCCAGGAGACGGCTCCTATTCCTGCCCGCACATCAGATGGTCACTCGGAACTACTTGTACTGGACGCCATTGCGTCCCCATTTTTTCCTGTCATCCTGGGTCTCCCTTGGCTCCGGGCACACTGCCCACAAATCAACTGGGTCACTGGTTATGTGCACTTCACATCTTCTTACTGCCGTCACCACTGCTTCCCACAGCCTCTGGATCTTGCCCTCACAATGCCTTGCTCTGATCCTGATCCAGATACGGAGACTCGTCAGGCAGTCCCCACAGAATACCATGAATTCCTGGATGTCTTCAGCAGGAAGGGAGCGGATACCCTGCCCCCACACCGGCCGTACGATTGCCCTATCGAGTTGCTACCAGGGGCAGAGGTGCCGTTCGGCCGAATTTACCTTCTTTCTGAATTGGAGCTTTCAGCCCTCAAGGCATACCTGGATGATAACCTGAAGAAAGGGTTCATCCGACCCTCTACTTCTCCTGCTGGGGCTGGGATCTTCTTTGCTGAAAAGAAGGATAAGACTTTAAGACCCTGTATCGGGACCTCAATAAGATCACGGTTAAGAACCGCTATCCCTTGCCCCTAGTCCCGGAGTTATTCCAAAGACTCGGTTCTGCCACGATCTTCTCCAAGTTGGACTTGAGAGGGGCCTACAACCTCATCCGTATCAGAGATGGGGATGAGTGGAAGATGGCCTTCCGAACGCGATTTGGCCACTACGAATACCTGGTCATGCCGTTTGGGCTGTGCAATGCCCCGGCCACCTTCCAACATCTGGTCAATGACATTTTCCGGGACTTCCTTGACCTGTTCATAGTGGTATACCTGGACGACATTCTTATATTCTCCTCGTCCCTGGAAGAGCACCGTCACCATGTGAAAAGCGTACTGAGCCGCCTGCGCCAGCATGGACTTTACGCTAAGGCTGAGAAGTGCGCATTCGAGTGCTCTAGTATTTCCTTCCTGGGGTTCATCCTCTCTGTGTCTGGTATCACCATGGACCCCCAGAAGGTCTCCGCTATTGTGGAATGGCCGGCACCTGCTGACAGAAAGGCGGTACAACGCTTCATTGGCCTCGCCAATTTCTACAGAAAGTTTATCAAGGGGTTCTCTGCTGTCATCGCCCCCATCACCCAGCTTACTAAACAGCACACACACTTTCTGTGGACCCCCGAAGCCCAGGAGGCCTTCCAACAACTCAAGCGCCTCTTTACTTCTGCACCAGTCCTAAGGCATCCGGATCCTACCCTACCTTATACCCTGGAAGTGGATGCATCTGAAACAGCGGTGGAAGCGGTACTCTCTCAGAGGCAGGGGTCTAAAGCTGCTCTTCACCCAATTGCCTTCTTCTCTCAGAGGCTGACTCCCCCTGAGCAGAACTATGATGTGGGAGACAGAGAATTGCTGGCTATCAAAGCCGCTCTGCAGGAATGGCGGTACCTGCTGGAGGGAGCCACGCACCTGGTTCTTGTGTATACCGATCACAAGAATCTGGAATACCTATGCGCCGCTAAGAGACTGAAACCCCATCAGGCCCGCTGGGCCCTCTTCTTTTCAAGGTTCCAGCTCCACATTACGTACAGGCCTGGGTCGAAAAATGTGAAACCGGACGTTCTCTCCAGGATGTTTCACACGACAGGGGAGACCCCTCCACCAGACACTATCCTCCCATCCCAGAGTTTCTTGTTAACCCAGGAGGATCTTCTTTCCCGAATCAGACGGTCCCTTGCCAGGTCCTCCAGTCCTAAGGACCCCAGGCTGACCCAGCATGACGGATTGTGGTGGCTCGGTGCTAGAGTTTTTGTCCCTGAGGACCAGCGTCTGGCAGTCCTGGAACTTTGCCATGTGTCAGGAAGATACAGCAGTTCCAGTGGTTTCCGCGGTGGTGCGCACGCGCCGGAAACAGGCGCCAATCGGCCCTATTTAAACCTGCAGGACTTAGTGCACGGTGCTGTCCGTTCTACAGCGTTTCCTGCACCTGTGCCCCCAGCAAGCTATTTCTGAGTGACTACCTGTTCCTGTGACCCCGGCTATCCCTTTGGACTTGTTGCTATCTGCCTGCATCTGACCCCGGCTTTCCTACGACCATCCGCTTGTCTAATCCCGTTGTACCTTTTCAGCCAGCACGTTGCCGACCCTGCCTGTACCCGACCATCCGTTTGCCTGATCCCGCTGTACCGCACCGCCCGCTAGTTGCCGACCCAGATTGAATCACTACTCTCTTGTTTGCACGAGCTCCAGTGGACTTCCATCTACCAGCTAAGGACTGTCCAGCCCTCGTGCCCCCCTGTGCTCCTGAGCTCCCTGTTCCCACTATCAGGGGTTCTCGAACCAGGGCCGCAAGAGAGGTTGCCCCCGCATAAGCCAGACTCTACCACCAGGTACGTGACGGAAACGGACAGCCACGTCAGAGTCTGCGCCGGGGCCCTCTCCCATGGAGGAAGTGTGTGTACATCTTGCTGGACTATCCCAAGCAGTAAAGACCCTTCAGGAAGGATATGTTCGCTTGGAAAACTCAGCCCATGGATCCAAGGGTGCCCATGCCGGAGCGGTTTGCAGGGGACCGCAGGAAGTTCAGGGCTTTCCGCAGTTCCTGCAAGTTATACTTTGCTCTCCAGCCCCGCACGTTTTCTTCGGAAGCCACCAAGGTGGGTCTGGTGATCTCACTTCTTCAGGATGACCCCCAGTCCTGGGCTCACCGCTTATTGGAGCAAAACGCCCCTGAAACCACCACCCTGGATAGGTTCTCCCTTGCTATGGGTCAACTATACGAGGACCCACACCTGGCGGCCACAGCGGAAGCCGCGCTCTACGCCCTCCGGCAGGACGGCCGCCCGGTTGAGGACTACGTTTCTGAATTCCGGCGCTGGAGCGCAGAAACCGCCTGGAACGACGCCGCCCTCCGCCACCGGTTCCGGCTGGGACTTTCCGATTCCCTTAAGGATGAGTTGGCGCGTGTGGGGGTCCCTCCTACCCTCGAAGCTTTGATCAGCCAGGCCATCCGGATAGACCGCCGCCTGCGTGAGCGCAGAGCAGAGAAGGCCGCAGTATCTCTCCGTCCTGCCTGGATGTCATATCGGGGGTCTGTTCCCCCTAGTCCCAAGCCGATGCCGGCTGAGTCTGTCCATCTACCCCTGTCCTCTGAGGAACGCCAGTGGCGGGTGGACCACAACCTATGCCTCTACTGTGGCGGTTCTGGGCACAGGGTGAGGGGTTGTC
>BLSH010106274.1:1086411-1099999 GCA_018402905.1 Glandirana rugosa
AAACCGGCTAAATATAAGACCCTTCACTGCCAATGGCATTTACACAGTAATCAGTGCATTTTTATAGCACTGATCGCTGTATAAATGCCAATGGTCCCAAAAAAGTGTCAAAACGTTCCGACATGTCCGACCCAATATCGCAGTACCGCAAAAAATCGCAGATCGCCGCCATTTTTAGTAAAAAATAAAAAAAAATTAAAAACCCCAAAAATGAATTCTCATCATCCGTAAACGCGACCACTTTTGCGCAAACCAATCAAACGCCGATTGCAATTTTTTTTATCGCAAATATGAGGAAGAATATAAATCGGCCAAAAACGGTGAAAAAAAATGTTTTTTTATATTTTTTTTTGGATTTGTATTTTAGGAAAAAGTAAGAAATTTGGGTTTTTTTGCAAAATTGTCGCTCTTCTTTTGTTTATAGCGGCGATCAGAAATGACGCAGCGGTGATCAAATACCACCAAAAGAAAGCTCTATTTGTGGGAAAAAAAGGACGCAAATTTCGTTTGGGTACAACGTCGCACGACCGCGCAATTGTCAGTTGGAGCGACGCAGCGCCGAATCGCAAAAAGGGCTCCGGTCCTAAAGCTGGAAATCCTTCCGGGGCTGAAGTGGTTAAATTGTATAACGCAATTTTGTAGTTCTTGTCCCTCTTTTTGGGGTGAAATTCTAAAATGTGAAAAATTCAAAAAGATTGGTGAGTCTGTGCAATTTGTAGCCTCAGTTTCCTGTCCTTAGCTGACAGGAGTGGCCCCGTGATGTGGTCTTCTGCTGCTGCTGTAGTCCATCTGCTTTAAGGTTGGATGTGTTGTGCGTTACCTTGGTTGTATCGAGTGTTTATTTGAGTTACTGTTGCCTTTCTATTATCTCGAAACAGTCCACTCATTCTCCTTTTTTTTAATTTTTATTATATAATTTTATCTTAAACTATTTTCTACACTTTCTTTATTTTTTTTTTTGTATTAACTTTATTCCTATCATAAGCTATGAACACCCTACCCAACCCTAGTGGCCATGACAGGTCCTCTTTATGGAGAGACCTGGGGTCTCAGGCTCCGTGATTGGACCGGAGAGCCTGGGATAGGCAGCGGTAGGAAGGGGCGGTGGCACATTCCACCGTCCGCAAAAGTGATCGAGTGGCTGGTTCCTGGATTCAAAGAGAAGGAGGAACAATGTCAGTTCCTCTCTCTCTGTTCTGTGTAGTCGTCACCACCGCCGGTCAGCTTGCTCTAAGGCTCCATGATCGGACCAGAAAACCTGGGACGGGAGGCAGCGGGGGGGGGGGGGGCACATTTCACCATCTGCAAGTGATCCAAGTAGCTGTTTAGCCACTCGAATCACTTCTTCATAAAAGGCAAGCCGTCGGCTGAAATTTTTAATACCGGGATGATGCTTGTAACTGCAAGCATCATCTTCATATAACCACCGCCAGCCGAGGACGTCATATGATGGCCTACGGTCGGCAAGTCGTTGAGTTCTAGTAATTTTGCATTAAAGGATCTGCTACTGATGGCTTGGTGCCAGAAACCACAGCATACCTTCAGAGGTCTAGTGGAGCCCATGCCTCTACCGGTCAGGGATGATTTGGAGGCGCATATTAGGTGAGTGGCCATAACGCTATGGCTGGTCGGTGTATACTAAGCCACTGTGCATGTACCAAACTATGACTTAGACTGCATTCACACCTGAGCATGATGTTTTCGGGCAGAAAGTCGCGCGATTTTGCAGCGTTTTGTACAGGTCAAAAGGTCACCAATGCAAAAAGGAGAAAAACGCCCAAATCTTCCTGAAAAAATACCTCCAGAACTTGTTTGAGCTTCAGGTGTTTTCAGGCTTTTGGCTTCAGGCGTTTTTGAATGGAGATGTCAACCATCTCCATAGAGAATTGTTGATTTTTTTTTTTCCCCTCCAGCGATTTCTGGCTTCAAGCTACAAAACTCTCAGGTGTGAATGGGGCCTTAAAGGATGTAAACCCGATTCATGAAATTTGAGCTGGCCCTATGTGCCTGTAGTGTTTTATCTCTCTTCAAATAGCTATGTCCCGTAGCTGTCTCTTCCTCCGTAACTCTGTTATCAGCCTGATAAATTCTCACTGGTTCAGGGAGAAGGGACAGAGAATTTGGAGTAGAAGGAGGTTGCTAAAAATAGATTAGCACACTGCTAAACAATACACAGGCAACCTCTGCATGTGTGGGAAGGGGGTGTGTGCCTTTCCTCCAATCAGCTTTCTCACAGTCTCTCACAGCATCTAGCAATCAACTCCTACTAGATAGGAAGGAGGAAATGGAAAAATCGAACACAATGTGCACTTCCTAAACAGTATATCAAAGGGAAGACAGAAGATATACATGTAAGACTTATAGAGGGAGATTTGTGTCATCTTTGTGTATCATCCGAGGCTGTTCACTTCACTGGGTATATGGAGGGTTTACATCCACTTTAAACAGAGAAAGTTTAGATCTGGGCAAGGTTTAACCTGTCCAAGTCTTTCATTCTGAAAGGATGTGAAATATGTATGGGCGGCATCTGTTAGAAAGGAATATACGCATCCAGGCGGCCTCTGGTGGGAATTTCCTGTCTTCGATTGCAGAGTAGCTTCCTAGTACAGGGGCACTAAAGTTGAACTCTTTTGGCTTCCCTGCAAGTGAAGGCAATCCCCTAGAACCAGGATCCAGGGAACTTTTGTAAAGAACAAAGGTTTTTTTCTTCTCGTTACACTAGTTTTCACCCACGGACCACACTATATCCTGAAGTACGTGCGAAACATCATGAGTGATACATTCAATTCATTCAGAGTAAGTGCTATTAATGCAAACCGCCTAAGTAAAAGCTCAGGTGCAATACAGAGTTATATATTCCTTCCATGACAAATAAAAGGAATTCTGATGCCAATTCTCATATGTATAAAACAGCATAAAGAGAAATACTGATAAATAAAAGAGAAGCTCTTGGTGCATCCTGGGAAATGTTTATCTTGCAAAAAATCTTATAGAACAGTAAATCTCTATAGATGCGAGATTGTCGCCAGACATTTTCTCAACACTGTACACTATATTGCCAAAAGGATTGGGATGCCTACCTTTACACCAGTGGTTCTCAACTCTTGTCCTCGCAACCCACTAACAGGCCAGATTTTATGTATTACCTTGGGGAGATGCAGACTAGAATACCGCAATCACTGAGCAGCAAATGATATCACCTGTGATATATTTCAGTTATCCTGCAAACCTGGCCTGTTAGTGGGTCCCGAGGACAGGAGTTGAGAACCACTGCTTTACACACACATGAACTTTAATGGCATCCCAGTCTTAGTCTGTGGGGTTCAATATTGAGTTGGCCCACCCTTTAAAGCTATAACAGCTTCAACTCTTCTGGGAAGGCTGTCCACAAGGTTTAGGAGTGTCTATGGGAATGTTTGACCATTCTTCCAGAAGTGCATTTGTGAGGTCAGGCGCTGATGTGGACCAGAAGGCCTGGCTCACAGTCTCCGCTTTAATTCATCCCAAAGGTGTTCTATCTGGTTGAGGTCAGTCAAGTTCCTCCACCCCAGACTCGCTCATCCATGTCTTTATGGACCTTGCTTTGTGCACTGGTCCAAATCATTTGGGGTGATTTGGGGATTATGGTGTGGGGTTGTTTTTCAGGGATTGGGCTTGGCCTCTTAGTTCCAGTGAAGGGAACGCTTAAGGCGTCAGCATACCAAGACATTTTGGACAATTTCATGCTCCCAACTTTGTGGGAAGAGTTTGGGGATGGCCCCTTCCTGTTCCAACATGACTGCGCACCACTGCACAAAGCAAGGTCCATAAAGAAATAGAATACCTAAACAGGGGAGGGGGGGGTGAAAGGTTAAATGGGGCAGTGTATGCAGCAAGGGGGGCAGTGTGTGCAGGAAAGGGAGTGTGGGGTTAAAGGGGGCCAGTGTGTATGGGAAGGTATGGGGGTGCAGGTTTAAGGGGGGCAGAGAGTACAAGTACAGGAAGGATGGGCAATGTGTGCAGGAAGGGGGTGTAGGGTTAAAGGGGGGCAATGTGCACAGGAAGGGGTGTAGGGTTAAAAGGGGGCAGTGTGTACAGAAAGTGGGGCATTGTATGCAGGAAGGGCAGTGTGGGGTTAAAAGGGGGAAGTGTGTACAGGAAAGGTGGTGTGGGGTTAAAGGGCACAGTGGGAAAACAGGTGTATAGGCGCTGCAACCTTCCCACAAACGCTCCGCCCGGTGCGCAGACCTTGAGGCTGCTGCCACCTCCAACGTACCAGTGTAAGGAAAGGGATGGTCGGCACACAGGATGACATCCAAAATGGTATTTCTTTATTAAATACACGTACAAAGCTGTAAAACAGCCTACGTGTTTCAGACGTTAGTCCTTATCCTTAACGTCCGAAACACGTAGGCTGTTTTACAGCTTTGTACATGTATTTAATAATGAAATACCATTTTGGAGGTCATTCTGAGTGCCGACCATCCCTTTCCTTACTCTTAAAGGGTACATTGTGTGCAGGAAGGGGGGGGGTGTAGCGTTAAAGGGAGGTAGTGTGTGCAGTAAGGGGGCAGTGTGTACAGGAAGGGGCGTGTAGGATGCGGTCGCCTGAGGGCTCGGTCTTCGCCCCCTCCCCTCAGAGACGCTGGTATCACAAGTGTGGGCACCCAGCTTCAAAGCAGGGCGCGCACTACGCATGCGCGAGTTGTGCTGCGCCTTGTGAATGGCTGGCGTATCTTCTGGGACCTGTAACATGTCCCAGATGATCGCCAAGAGGGGGGGTGGACTTCTTTCCGGAGCCGTGGCTTCAGGGGAGGAAGTGGACCTGGGACCCTCTGAAAACAGGGTCCCTGCCCCCCCCAAAAAAAGACATGCCAATTGTGGCATGTCGGGGGGGGGTCACCTTCCCTGAAAGCGGAAGTTCCACTTTTGGGCGATTTCTCCACAAGAAAGAAGTCATCCATCACCTTGGGACACCAGCAGAAAATGGTGAACTCATGGAGTGGGGTAAGGTTATAGGGGGAACGCCCAGGGGGAGTGTGCTCCAAGCTTTCCAGTGTCCAATAGGTAACAGCCTACAGCCCAGGGTCTATGAATGCTCAGGCTGTACTATACGTGTTCTGTTTCAAGTGCCGCTTTATGCATTGACTTACCTCTTTAGCAGTCTGTCCATACAGTATGGTCATCTGCTGACTTGGCACCACCCACAGGCAGCTCAACTCTCCAATAAGACAAAGAAGTTGCACCCAACACAATTTTACTTCAGCTAATTGCAGCACAAAATATGTTTTTTTCCAGTCCTTTGAAGTGTAAGAAGACAATGACCTTCCTGAGTGCTGCCTCTGCAGAATACTAAAGGACGTACACACGGTTCGACGGTCGTACAACAGCTTGTTGTACGATCATCCGACCATTAGTACACGCAATTACAACAGGCAACGGTTGTACAACAGAAGTTGGATGAGCAGATTAGAAAACTTTTGTTGTACAACAAGGGGTTGTATGACTGTTGTACCGTGTGTACAGAGAAGTTGGGCCAACAAAGCTGTACGTGCAAAACACGCATGCTCAGAAGTCAGGAACGCCCGGAAGTGTCTGTTCGTGTAAACCTACGTTCCTAATTCACATGCACCTGTACTTCCTCTTTATACGCTCGTAACACGTCACTACGTTCGGCTTGTTGAACGATTACTTGACTCATGTCAGTACACTAGACACAACTGCCAACAGCCCATTTTGGGCAAAAGTTGAATGTGACTGACTGAGGGAGCATGGTAGAAATGGTTGGGTCTAGCTGGGGCAGAGCTAAGTAGCACTAAACAGGAGGGGGAGGGACAGAGCGAGGATTAAATCATATGGTAAACAAGTTGTAGTGTTTCAAAAGAGCCACTAGATGTGAGCATGCAGGGAAACAATAGCAATCTGACACGGTTCAAGACAACACATAAAAAATACATAAAAGTTTGGAAGAACAATACGATTAAAACGGATTCCTGAATCTTCCTGAGGACAAGGATGGTGGAACTGTCCTACTGGATAGGGTGGACTATGTGGAAGAAAGGAATAATATTCTGTTAGAGATCCTCATTTACCTTTAACAGGGCAAAGGCACAGTTTTTGTTTTACCCAGCTGTATTTACTCAGTGCAACATATAACATCCAAGTGGAAAATAAAACACCAACATGTCAGAAAAAAAATATTAAAAAAATTTCAAAAGCAGAATCACGGAGTTGGAAAAAGGATCCCCCCCCCTCCCTCCTTGTGTCAGTATTTTGTTGATCCCCCTTTTGCTTTAATTCCAGGCTTTAGTTTGTTGGGATGTCTCTACTAACTTTGCACATCTAGACTCTTTGCAGAACTGCTCAACTTCAATTACATTTGATGGTGACCACAGATTTTCAATGGGGTTTAAGTCTGGAATCTAACTAGGCCATGCAAGGACATTCACCTTTTTCTCCTTCAACCAATGTGTGCTCATTGTTGCTGCTATGTGCTTTGGGTGATTGTCATGTTGGAAGGTAAACCTTACCATTGACAACTTTCTGGTAGAGGGCAGCAGATTTTCCTCAAGAATTTGATGGTATTTTGCCCCATCCATTTTTCCTTCTATCCTGACAAGTGCTCCAGTCCCTGCTGCATAAAAACACCCCCATAACAGGATATTAGTCCTACCTGCTTTACTGTAGGAATGGTGCTATTTGGATGATGATTCCGCCAGACATATTGTTTAGTGTTGAGGCCAAATGCTTAAACTTTAGTTTAATCTTTTCATCTAACCCAGGGATCCTCAAACTATGGCCCTCCAGCTGTTGCGGAACTACACATCCCATGAGGCATTGTAAAACTCTGACATTCACATACATGGCTAGGCAAGATGGGAATTGTAGTTCCTGAACAACTGGAGGGCCATAGTTTGAGGACCCCTGATCTAACCAGAACACCTTTTTCCATGTGGCCTCAGAATCTTCAAGGTGCGTTTTGGCAAAATTCTGTGGTTACTGCATGTGGCCTTTCTTGAGGAGTGTTTTTTTTCTTGCAGCCCTCCCCCCATAAAAGCCACATTTGTGGAGAATTTATGATGTTGTCACATGCACACAATGACCACTCTTTGCCAGAGTTGGTCTAAGCCTCTTGGTAGCCTCTCTGACCTGTTTCCTCCTGGCTCTTTCATCCGGTTTGGAGCAAAGTCCTGATCCAGGGAGGGTCTTTGTTGTACCAAATACCTTCCACTTCTTAATAATAGACTCCACTGTGCTTCTAGGCATTGATAAAGCCTTTGTATCTATCCCCTGACTTGTGCCTGTCTGCAACTTTATCCCGGAGATCCCAGTAACAGTGAGAATTAACGGGATACCATAAAGGGATACGGTCGTTATATAGACGACCTGTTCCTAATATGGGATCAGTCAGAGGGGGACATTGCAGAGTTGCATCAGTTTGTCAACGAGTTAAATTTAGAATTTACTTGCGATACGAATACCACAACAATCAACTTTCTAGACCTTACTTTGATAGGAGAAGGTAACATCCATACGTGCACATTCTGGAAGGAATGTGTGGGGTATTCCTTGCTATTGGCCAGTAGCTGTCATCCTGCCCATATGGTTAGAGCTGTTCCTGTTGGGAAGTTTATCAGAGCAAAATGCAATTGCTCCACCACGGAACTCTGAGAAAGAATGAGCAGTTATTTTCAACAGGTTACGGTGTCGTGGCTATAGCATAGCACAAATAGAAAGAGTCCGCAACATTGTTTCTACTAGAGAGAGACCCTCCTTCCAGGTGACCAAAGTACTTCTTCATCTATGACCACAGAGGGGGTCTCTTCCTCTGTTGGTGTGGGTGCTAGACGGGGGAAAAGTACTAGGAGGTAGCCCACCTTCCAATGATAACACAATCACGTTTGTTACCTCATATTCAAGAGAGTATACCAAGGTTACTGGTCTCATATCGAAATACTTACCTGTTCTTTATGCAGATGAAAGCTTGGCAAGGGTTCTATCACAAGGCTGTTGTTTCACTAGTCGTCGGTCCCCAACTTTGGGCAGTGTATTATCTCCGAGTCTGTTTTCAAGTTCTAGATCCAATAGGACCAGGCTGCAGACACAAGGTTCATACGTGTGTGGCTCAACGTGTAGGTTCTGCCATGTACACACTGACCTCTCATAAATCTGTGGTGTCATGTGCAGGGAAATGCAAATTAGAAATGATATTAATTGTGCCTCCAAGAATGTGGTGTACATGGTGATGTCCACGAAGTGTAGGTTACTGTATGTGGGCTGTACTACTCTCCCACTTCGGGTACGGATCAGTGAGCATGGGGCCACATACCAGAACGACAAAGGACTTTCTAATATTTCAAAGCACATTAAACATATTCATGGGGGAAACACTGGTTCTTTCACGTTCTGTGGATTGGAGAGTTAGTGCAGCAATTAGAGGAGATACCCACCGGAGACTTCTTGAAAGGGAAGTATGGTGGATTTATCACCTACATATGAGGTCTCCGGTGGGTATGAATATCAGGTACGATTTGGATCTTTTTCTTAAGTAATCTAAATACACAATTGAAAGGATCCATTGATTCTTTCCCTAAGCAAACATGCAATTTTGAACAAATTTGGTATTCACCTACATATTAGGATCTTGTTTTGTTTCGGGAATATAGAATCCCTCAGGACCTGTGGATCACGTAGCTTATGTAATATGCTTTCCCTATGCCTGAGCATGCACAAGAAATTGTTACATTTTTGTCTTGAAGATAGAGATGGGTTCCCATTTTGGTTTATGTATCCTTGTATTTATTGGTCTGTACATTTTGTTCTCCTTTTTTGTTTCTTTCTTTCCCACAGATTCATTTATTTTGCAACATGTGTCTTGGAACCATGGAATCTGTCAGTTTTCATCATGTGTCTTGGAACCATGGAATCTGTTGGTTTTCATCCAAGAAGGTTTATGTGCATCTATTATGCATGATAATATAAAAGGAACTACTTTTTAGTAATCTGTATCATCCAATGTACATATCTCTGCAATTTTATACGACTCTAGTGCTTCTTTCTCTTCCTGTTTTCCGTCATTTGTCAGTTACACCTGCTGACTTAATGAATTTTAATCAGACATGACGCATCAGAGAGGCGGTCCTTATGTATGCTGTTTCTTCCTATATATACTACCAATGTTTCATTTAAATTTTAGCAGTGACCAAGGCGGGTTTTCCCACCGAAACATATCTGCTTTTTATGTACACCATGAACTGCAACCAAAATAAATACATTTCAGCAAAGAATCCGAAGTGCCGCCTTTTGAATTCTTATTGCGGATGTGGTGGAGAGGACACCCGTTATTTGGATCCCAGTCTAACAGGAGTAAGAGGTATTCAGCATAGCTCTGTGAGCGCTGCACACCTGTGAACTAGCCTGGTGACAGTACCTTGCCACCCATAGTTGATTATTTCCTTCAGTTGCACTACCAGGGACTGAAATGCTCCAGGAAAGCTCTTTTCATGGTGAGCTAATCAAAATGACCCCAGCTGACCACAGTTGAAAGTCAAATGGCTTTGTGTGCTATTGAGAAGGTAATTAGCTACACCTGATTGAGTTTACAAGTTAGAAGGGGGGGGGGGGTGATCCTTTTTACAACTCAGTGATTCTCTTTTTGAATGTTTTTTTATCTGACATGTTGGTGTTATATCATTCACTTGAATGTTATAAGCTGCACTGAGTAAAAACAGCTCAATAAAACTAAAACGGTTTGTCTTCATTTCAGGCTGCAAAGCAACAAAATGTGATTATTTTAAAGGGGAATTATTCTTTTCTATACCCACCGCATGTTTAGAAAGCCCAAAGACCCCATCCATAAGGACAAATGGCATGATGGGTTCCTGTTCATAACTTTTGAGTTGGTATTCTTAGGTTGCCAGCGTATTCGTTTTTGCCCAATGGCAGAAAGACGAAAGCACATCTCCACATTTTCCGTAAGCCCTGACATCTACAGCAACGAAACACTGTTTTTCTTCAGCAATTGCCAGCAGGACCATCTTTTAATTAAAATACTTGGAAGCCTTCCTTATCTGGACATGCCTTCTGTCTGATGTTCCGATACAATTTATTCTAAAATTCTTCTATGACTCGTCCTAGAGTGCCAAAGAGGTTTGGCGGCACATCTTGCTAAGGAAACTTTAAGTTGGAACTGGTGGTTCAAGGAGGAACAAAAGTTTCCAGTTGTAATTAATCTAGGTTTGCAAAATAAAATAAAAAAATATTAAATTAGTAGTGTTCAATAATAAAATGTAATACCGCAATATTTGGGCAGAGAAATGTAAGATTTCATCCCTATTTAAACACAGCGATGCTGGCACAAAGCTTGAACCACCATTGTAATCAGTGGAAAGGATCCAGATCATGCTCTTTAAAAAGGGGTTGCAAAAACCATGAAAAACTAGTACCTCTTGCAGCCAGCGGTTCTGGATAAGAATACATTCTTGTACCCTAAAGTTGCCCTTCTTAATGAACCTGTGGATGGTGTTCCCAGACACACTGTTTCCAATGGCAAAAATTACCATAGCATCTGCCTGGAAAAGCCCAGTAGTGGACCTGGCTTTTATGAAACATAAAGTTGACGCGGAACCATAAAAAAATAGTACCTCTTGGGCCTGGGGGCTCTGGATAGAGTACATTATTTGCTTTATTCGATGACGATGGTGAATATAGCCAAGAGCCATAAATGTGTCCTTCTTAACCACTTACCAACCGGAAGGTTTTGCAGCTTTAGGACCAGAGCACTTTTTGCGATTGGGCGCTGCGTCGCTTTGACTGACAATTGCGCGGTCGTGCGACGTTGTACCCAAACAAAATTTGCGTCCTTTTTTTCCCACAAATAGAGCTTTCTTTTGGTGGTATTTGATCGCCTCTGCGTCATTTCTTATTGCCGCTATAAACAAAAGAAGAGCGAACATTTTGCAAAAAAACCCAAATTTCTTACTTTTTGCTAAAATTCAAATCCAAAAAAAATATATAAAAAAACATTTTTTTTCACGGTTTTTGGCCGAATTATATAATTCCTCATATTTGCAATAAAAAAAATTCCAATCGGCATTTATTGATTGGTTTGCGCAAAAGTGGCCGCGTTTACGGATGGTGAGAATTCATTTCTGGGGTTTTTATTTTTTATTTTTTACTAGTAATGGCGGTGAGCTGCGATTTTTAGCGGTACTGCGATATTGGGGGGGACATGTCGGAACATTTTGACACTTTTTTGGGACCAATGACATTTATTCAGCGATCAGAAATTTAAATGTCATTGGCAGTGAAGGGGTTAACCTGCAGGGGGGGAGCTAGGGGTTAATAGTGTTCCCTGGGTGTGTTCTTACTGTGGGGGGGTTGGGCTAACATGGGCATGAGAGATCTAACTGATCCCAGTGACAGGGATCAGTAGATCTCTCATGCCCCACTGACAGGGCGGGGAACCGCCGTGTTTACATCGGCGGTTCCCCGTTCTTTTCCCTGTAGCCGCTCATCGCGGCTCGCCGGCGGAAATCGGGTCCGCCCGAGCCGCGGGCACACACCCCAGGAGTGCGGCGGGGGCGCGCGCGCGCGCCCCTGGCGGCCAAATGCGAATTGCCACTTATTTACGGCGATTCGCGCAGGGCTCCCCGACTGCCGCCGTGAAAAGACGGCGCGCGGTTGGGAAGCAGTTAACGAACCTGTGGATGGTGTGTTTTTCACAGCGAAAATTGCCATGGCATCTTCCTGGAAAAGCCCAGTAGTGGACCTGGCAGGGTGAAATGTAAGTTGCTGTTGGCCTGTTGTTCATGCTAAATGAGAAGCTGGTCAGCATTTTGAAAGATACATCCTTGAGGATAGTCTGGAACCCCTTGATTCAATACCTTCCTGCGGCATATGGGTTCGCCCGTTGGAAGGATTCTACGTCTTTCTCTCTTCTGTTTCTCCTTTTCTCTTCCTTCTTTCCCTTTTTCTTGAATCTGCCATAACATCTTGATACTGATTGTATATTGCATGATCGGTAGTTACCATGCCTGCATTGGCTGGCTTTAGCGATGTGCCAAGATTTACCTTTACGGGTCTCACTGGTGGGCTTGACGTACAGTATCTTCCAATGGTCATATTCTAATATTTGTTATATTTTCCTGCTCTCATTTGCATCCGACTGCATTATTTACTACCTGTGTCTTACCTGTATACAGTTATTACTACTTTCCACCTGCGTTGTAGACCTATCACACGGTTTTGTGCAAGGGCGCTTTCCATCTTGTGGTGATTTAAAATCGAATAAACATATTGAAACAGAAAAACAAGTACGTCGCTGCTCTATTTTCTGGGCCGTCTCTATACTCATACATGGCAGGACAAGAAGCAGCAGGAGGGGTTCAAACAGCTCTCCAGGCCCAGTACAATGATGCAGGAAGCTAAGAAATCTCCCCCATACCTTATGTCTGGACACAGCTTCTCAAATGAGTGACCGTTAGACCATAAAGAATATTCACAGCTATACAAAACAAAAGCTAGCACCAGGGAGGCAGAAAAAAAACAACCAGACAGAAATACATAAAAACCCACAATACACGTTACTATTGCAATAGGGTTTGATAAATATAAGACTTCTACATTCTGGTGGTGGTCACGAGGTTGATATTTGGCTATATCACCCTATGTACCGCAGACTGTGGAGTTCATCATTATACACATACGGATCTCTATATATTTAGGGTCTTATTTGGTGCAGCCCTTCTCAACCAGGGTTTTGTGGAACCCTAGGGATCCTCCAGAGGCTCTTTGTGCTGTGGCTAATTGACCTTCCATCTGTTGATGCCTGCATAATTCTAGGTCCAACGCCACTTGGCAGAGCCAAAACATGACACCATTGATCAGTTTAGCTGTCTGTATGGGTGGCATTCTGACCACCATTGTAAGGGGCAGTTTCCCAATGACCCCCAATAAATGTAATTCTTGCTGAGGTTTCCTGAGACCTGAAAATGATTTTAAGGCTTGAGAAATGCTGATTTGGTGAGTTACCTCCTCTACTCCCACAGTGGAGTCAATTCCCAATAGATCACACACTCTAGCTATACAACATGCTATTTGGGTTATGTTCTTTCCATATCTATATTTCAAAGCGAACAAAGTCCTTTCTTGTATAAGAGGGGTATGGACTCCATTTTATAGAGACATAATTTTGCCCCTGTAAAAATCATTGGTAAGACTTCATCTGGAATATGCAGTTCAGTTTTAGGCACCAGTTCTCAAAAAGGATATTGGGGAACTGGAGAAAGTGCCGAGAAGGGTAACCAAACTAATAAGAGGCATGGAGGAGCTCAGCTATGAGAAAAGATTAGAGGAACTGGATTCATTCTCTCTTGAGAAGATGAGATTATGGGGGGATATGATCTCCATGTATAAATACATAAGGGGGGATATGATCTCCATGTATAAATACATAAGGGGACATATGATCACCATGTATAAATACATAAGGGGGGATATGATCACCATGTATAAATACATAAGGGGGGATATGATCTTCAGGTATAAATACATAAGGAGGATATGATCTCCATGTATAAATACATAAGGGGGTTATGATCACCATTTA
>BLSH010106274.1:1100634-1115642 GCA_018402905.1 Glandirana rugosa
CTTCAGATAAGGTCCAAAAGTGTCGAGAATGACACTTCTTCGGAAAGGCATAAACCTCTACTTTAGAAAAAAGGAGATCTGTATTTCTCACGGGAGAACAGGAGACACTACTGGAATTCCAATATGATCACCATGTATAAATATATAAGGGGGATATGATCTCCATGTATAAATACATAAGGGGGGATATGATTTCCATGTATAAATACATAAGGGGGGATATGATCACCATGTATAAATACATAAGGGGGGGGGGTATGATCACCATGTATAAATATATAAGGGGGATATGATCACCATGTATAAATACATAAGGGGTCCATATAGCGAACTTGGTGTTGAGTTACTCACCTTAAGGTCATCACAGAGGACAAGAGGGCACTCTTTATGTCTAGAGGAAAAAAGATTTCATCTCCAAATACGGAAAGGCTTCTTCACAGTAAGAGCTGTGAAAACCTGGAATAGACTTCCTCAAGAGCTGGTTCTGGCCAGCTCAGTAGATTTTTTTTTTTTTTTTTTAAACAAGGGTCTGGATTCTTTCCTAAATGTACACAATATAACTGGATACTAACATTTGTAGGTAAAGTTGATCCAGGGCCTGTCCGATTGCCTCTTGGGGGATGAAGAAGGATTTTTTCCCCTGCTGGAGCAAATTGGATCATGCTTATTGGGGTTTTTTTGCCTTTCTCTGGATCAACTGTGGGTATAAGATAGTGTATAGTGAGGTTTTCCATTTGTGTGGGGTTTTTTTTGGTTGTTGGTTGAACTTTTGTTTTTTTTTTTCAAGCAGATTAACTATTTAACAACCTTCCATAGTTACCTTTAAACTGACCCATGTTATCTATTGTATTTATGATTTCTTGTCTTATGGCATTTGAATTTTGGTGGTGGTGAACGTTGGTGCTGATGTATTTTTACTTTTCATTTAAATCTACTGTACCTCTTAAAAGAAAAATCCACATTTAAAAAAAAAAAAACAAAAACATAAAAACAAAAAAAATAAAAAATTGCTACATGGCCAGATTTGTAACTTTATACCAAATTAAAAATTCCCTGTTTTTAATCTGCAGTTAGTGTAATCTTCTAAAGCTGTAAAAATGTAAATGCAATATGGCAACTTGGCAGTGTTCTAGACAAATGCTCCCCAGAAATGTTTTCTGCTTGTGTGATGGGTTCATGTTTTTCTTTCTCAGTCTTCTCACGTACAAGTCAAATTGGAGTTACCGAAAATTTGCCAGATCCATAAATGTCTACTAAGGATGAGCTAAGGTTCGGTCAAAGACATTGTCCAAATATGACCATATTAGGTCAATAATGTCACCAGCATCCCTGCCCCATTGAGGGCTCGGGGAAGGGAACTTCACAGATGCAGCAGACTGGGGTGGAAGCATGAGAGTTTCCCACAGGTTCAGGCTGAGCCAAGTGTTGACCGAACTTTAGCTCATCCCTGATCTCTACCAGCCTTTATTTAAAGTGGTAGTAAACCCATCCATTTAACAGTTTAAAAACCAGTTACATTTCTGGCACGTGCCGGAAATGTAACACTCCCATTGGTTGTGCTCTAAACCAAACTGTCAAACCATCCAATGGCTTATGTCCAGGGCCGGTTCTACCACTAGGCAGCCGCCTAGGGCGCACTGCTGCCTAGGGGCGCCCGGCTGCTGGTTTCCCTCCGCGTCTGCATGCTCTGCAGCCTGCAGAATGTAACTAACTCAGTCTCAGGCAGCTGCTACGTCCGACCAGTAGTGTAATTAGAGGAGCAGCACTGGAGCCAGTGCTAGAGGGAGCAGAGCCGATGCTTCCTGTATAGCGCTGCCTCCGGTCAGATGGGCATGATGAAGGGGGTGGAGTCAGGGTGAAGCCAATGGGGGGGCGGCAAAATTAGGTTTTGCCTAGGGTGTCAAAATTCCTTACACCAGCCCTGCTTATGTCATAGCTGATCACATGTGCAGCATCATGGCAGTTGTAGATTAAAAATAGGCCAAGATGGCAACTTCCTTGGCTGAAAAGGATAGGCGGGTTTACTACCACTTTAATGGCTTCAATACCGGGCACTTTTACCCCCTTCTTGCCCAGGCCAATTTTCAGCTCTGTCACACTTTGAATGACAATTGGGCGGTCATGCTACACTGTACCCATATGATATCATTTTTTTGGCTACATTTCTTTGGTGAAAATAACCCACATCAGTGTATATTATTTAGTCTGTAGGAAACTATGGGATATATACTGTAGGGGAGTAGGCAAGTTTCTTTTTCAATCCTGAACTTCCCTTTTAAATCTTCAGTGACCCCTAAAATACACAATTTGATAGAAAGGTTTTTTTTTTCCCAGTGTAAGAAATGACTAAAAACAAGATAGTAAAAAGTGTTCGTTAAATTGAGCAGACATTTAAGTGTTGAAAAAAAAATCTTTATATTCAATGGCAAAGGAAAGCTGGAACAAATAAATCACATGATTTCATATAAATATACAGGAAACAAAAGCAAACATTGTTTTTTTTTTTTTTTTATTTAGCTCTTCTAAAATATATTTTAAATACCCCCAAAATCATCAGGAAAAAAAAACCAATAAAACCTTACCATATTGTATTTTCACAGTATCTGTACAGTTGTCAAAAATGCAATTTCTAAACCCCCCCTCCCCCCCAAATTTCTACAAAAAAAAAAAAAGACACTGCTATACAAAAATATTGGATAGCTCAAAATCCCTGAACTTGCCTTAGAGATGGCTCTGTACACCACGACAATTCGAACACACAAGAACATACAGGTTGATGATGTGCAATAGCAGAGGCAACTGCCACAAATACAGAACATATCACGGTTACATTGTATGAATTACCAGAATCCTCTGCTTCTCAATACACACACTCTATAGCGGTGATGGCGAACCTTGGCACCCCAGATGTTTTGGAACTACATTTCCCATGATGCTAATGCACTCTGCAGCATAGTTGAGCATCATGGAAAATGCAGTTCCAAAACATCTGGGGTGCCAAGGTTCACCATCACTGATCTATAGCGTACAACGCCTACTTAAGTCTAGTGTCAGATTATAAAAGAACACCATTAATGCAAATAAACATTTCAGGTCATTTGGAGGCCTAATTCTAAATCTTTTGCCAGATACAGAAGATCTGGCAAATGCCAGTTCTCGAAATGAAGATAAAGGACACAAAAATGAATCCATGCCAACTTGAAAGGATTCATGGACTGACATCGTTCAGGTTCTCTTTTCTTGCAGTTAATTACAAATAAAGTTTTACTGATCAATTAAACTCAACTACCCCGCGCTCCAGTTTACATCAGGAGGCACCTTACCTTCTCTCCTTTGCTGTTGACTGCCACCCAAATTGCCGATATAGGCATACCAACCCAAAACATGATTTTACAAACAGGCATTCCCCTCCACCCCACTCCTTGAACGTGAGAGCATAGTGGCTGCTGGAGCGTTGAGCATTGTGAGATGGCAGGTAGGTATGTTGTGTGTCCCCCCCCCATACTTGGTAAAGCGGAACTAAACCTATCGTTTTCAGCCAAGGAAGCTGCCATCTTGGCCTCTGATCTTCAACTGCCATCGTGCTGCACAATGTGATCAGTTACGACATTGGCCATTGAATGGTTTGACAGTCTGGTTGATAGAACAACCAATGTGAGCTACGCTCCCCGGCACATGCCGGAAACGCAACGTTTTTTTGAAACTGTTAAATCAATGGGTTTAGATCAGCCTTAACGTGATTTTCAAGGTACCCACAACAAGCATTGGGGGAATGGACCGAAGCTGGGAAAGGTAGGTTACAGCAGTGATTCTCAACCTCAGTCCTCAAGTACCCCCAACAGGCCATGTTTTGGGAATTTCTCTTACATAAAATAGCTGTCCAAAATAACCAAGCCATGGACTCTGATTTAAAGCACCAGTGCAAGATAAAGGAAAACCTGCATTCATGGCCTGTTGGGGGTACTTGAGGACTGAGGTTGAGAACCACAGGGTTACAGCACCAAAGGGTTCCTGCTGCACACTGCTCCCATACACCTAATTCTCAAGAAAAGTTTTGGCCACCCTTCAATGCTTCTTTTGCAAAAGAGCTGACTATACAGATTATATATGGCATGAAATGGAAAAACTGGGTGGCCAATTGATCGATGTACGGGAAATTGTTGACCAATCCTTTAAAAGTGGTTGTAAACTCTTCCATAAACCCAGTGAAGTGACTGGCCTCAGGGATGAAACAAATCACTCTACATAAGTTGTGCCTGCAGTCTTCCCTTCTCTATAGCCATTCAAAATCCAAAATTTATAAAGCTTGTCTGAGCTTTCAGAAAACGGACGGAGAGCTGTAATTACGTAGCACAGAGCTCAGTGAGGAGAGCTCTGAGAGCTGATTGGAGGGGAGGGACACACCCCCTTCACACAGCACAGAGCTGAGGCTGTCAATCAACGGTTGTGTGCTGGATCTCCCTATCGTCATCTTTTTATTTCTTGGTGTCAAGAAAAATCTGTAAGAAGTGACTCATGCAGAAGGCATAAATGACACTTAAGCTGGCAATACATGGCTCTAATCTAAGCTAGTTCAGCAAGGAGCGGCTGAGATATCAATCATCTACGGGCAGGCTGATTGCACCGCATTTGATTTTTGTACGTTTTGGGTACAGCCAGCCTGTCAGACTTTGTATGCGATTATTAGCAGCGGCTAGAACCACTAGCAATAATCACTGTGTACTCCTGGCAGGGATGGCGGGAGGGATTCATCCATCAACAGTGACTATGTTGATGGGGGAATCAAGCGATTTTCACAGGTTGCAGGAAAGAAAATTGCATCGACTATGGTTGGCTTTAGTGCTCTGGACTGAGACAAGTACACACCATACAGGCATATGCTTTGTACATGTTTCATGTCTGAGGTTTACAACCACTTTAAGGATGATAACAGGACTAGGAACCAAACTAATTTTGGCCACGAAAAGCAACCACAGAAAGGACACCTACTATGTCCAATGTTTTTTAATTTTTATCCTGGCCACAAACGCTTTCTGCATCATCACATTTTTATCTAAGATCTATATAAATTAATCGCAGTGAAACTGTACCGGACACAAAAAACTGCCCACGTATGGCTATAGAACTCAAGTAGTGTGGCAGACATTAGGGACTGCGATTATGTAGCACCATAAGGTGTTAAATTTTGACAGACATCAAAATTAGACATATTTTGCACAAAGAAGCCACCTGACCTTCATCCTTTCACTGAGATATTCTTTGAAAGTGATAATATAGCGGTTAATCTAGAGGCGTCCTTGGTCTTTAGTGAACAAAAGGAGGCCCACAGACACTCAATAGTGAAGCCACCTGCAAAGCATGTAGAAAGTACATTAAAAAACATTCCATATTGATGGCTAGGAAGCTAGCATTCCACTGCAATGTATGACTAATTACTGGTCCAAAAAAAATGCATTCACATCATCCTGACAGCCAAAATGACAAGGCTGGTTGCAGGCCAGTTACCGTATAATGCGAAAAGTGAAAAGCCAAGTAGTGCCGCTTTCTAACACAAGTGGATTTCTTGCTCTAAAGGGTGTGAACTAAGACCATGGAGCAATAATGTAGCAAGCACAACCCTTGTTAAAGGTAACGGAGATAAAGAAAAAAAAGATCTATTAAAGGCTGTGACAGATTCTGAGCTGTAAATGGAATGTCTACTACCTGAGCTGTAAATGGAATGTCTACTGCCTGCGAAGATTAAGACGTTAAACATTTTAGGCAATTCCCACTCGAAAATCCATATAGTAAAAGGGATGTCCAACCCTGGAACCCAAGGGCTGAACAAAAAGCTTGTATTTTGAGACGGATGGACTTTTTTGCCAATGGGCTGAATTAAGGGCCCCCTTCACATTCATGCATTTCCATTGACTTACAATGGAAGGTGCCTTTTTGGTGCACCAAAGATGCAGCATGCAGGACTTTTCAAGAGCACAGTGCACCCACAGCGTGAAGAGTCATATAAGATTTAATGGATTCTTTGTGATGTAGGAGCGCTGAACCTTATGGAGATGTGTTCTAATGCAATGGGTGGTTTATGGTCCTAGTGGCTGCTCACCAGCAACTGTGGGGTTTTGCTGGGAACCCCCCCCCCCCTCCAGAGGAGTTTATTGAAGTTTTGAAAGGATGGGAGCGCGACTGTCTTCATGTAATCTACACAACAAATAGAGAAAAATCTCAGCAGACTATATAAGCCCAGTGTGATAGCAGCCCCAGCTTAACCTCATCCAGGCCACGCCCCGACAGGTTTCACCCCCACCCATGGGGCTTAGGCTGGCCATACACGGAGTGAATTTCCACGGGTTGAAGGAAAGAAATTTGCTTGATTCCTCCATCAACACAGACAGTGTTGGATGTAGGAATCCCTCCTGTGGGCCATTGTCTTCTCCCAGTGGAGGAAGCCGCCCCCACTGGAAAAGACCGTGATTACTAGCAGCCGCTAGCGATTCAGCCTGCCCAAACACAGTTCGAATCTCGGCGGCTTCCTGCTGTACCATGTATGGCTTTGCCTTAGCCATGGAAGCAATTTCTCTATTTGCTCTGTGGATGGGAGTGCCACACCAGCTCTAAATATTTTTATTTTGAAAAAGCAAACGGGTTTCGGGTGCTCAGCACTCCCTCTTCATCAGGGCTAAAAAACTAGACAATAGAGAAAATACTAAGATTCCTTAAAATGTATTAAAAGCTATATATAAATATATAAAAGTACAAATGCATTATAACTGGAGCCAAAAAGGACACACAGTGCTCAATTAAGTAGTATAAAAACCAAAAAGGAGAAAGAAGAAAAAAATAATGTTCTTATTTAAAGGTTTTTTCTCTATTGTCTAGTTTTTAGCCCTGATGAAGGGGGGAGTGCTGAGCCTCCGAAACACATTGGCTGTTACAAAATAATCTTTCAAAAGGTCTATACAAGCTGGTGTGGCGCTCCCATCGTTTCAAAACTTCAATAAGAAATTCATTCATAACGATTTTGTTGACTTTGTGATCATGTGATCGCATAGCTTTGAGCAGCTAGGTACCAGGAGCCAAGAAAGAAAGGGGTGGCCCCTGGAAGTCGTACATCTAAGGTGTCCTAAAGAGGTGAGTAGAGTGGCAACCTCAGCCTGGACTCAAAGCAGGCCACGCCCCCAAAGTGTTTCACTCCGCCTCCCCAAGCTTAGTCATGACTAAACTCCAGGGGGAGTGAAACACGTTGGGGGTGTGGCCTGGTTGAAGTCCAGAAGCCCAAGCTGAGGTTGCCACTCTACTCACCTCTCTAGGACACCTTAGATGTGCAACTTCCAAGGGACACCCCTTTTTTGCTTGAACCCTTGCAGGTGCCAGGGTTGGCTCCATCCCCTGTCAGCACTCTAACAGCTGCTGCGGATGCACCATTCACAAATTCCCTCTCTACGGAGCCTGAGTGGCCCATGCATTTTTTCCAGGTCACAGGTACCAGGAGCCACTGGGCAACCTGGAAAAGTCAGGAGGATGTACTTGTACGTGATCCTGCCTGCTCATGCTGCCCTGCCGCAGTAAATGTTCTGTGGCTGGGCTGAAAGCATTTATCGGGGAATAGTTTTCATGTGCTTTTGTCACCCAAAGGCGAGTAATAGCGCACCAGTGTGAAAGGGGCCTAACAATAGAAACACTAAATTCTACTGACCTTGAGGTAAAAAGGTTGGAAAGCACTAAAATTATTTGCTGGGCGACTGACCCGTCCAGGTTAAGTTTTCTAATTACTGAAGCCATCATGGTAGATTTAGCAAGAACAACAGTCTGCTTAAGGCAGTGGTTCTCAACTCCGGTCCTCGGGATCCACTAACAGGCCAGGTTTGCAGGATAACTGAAATGCATCCCAGGTGATATCATTTGCTGCTCAGTGATTGCAGTATTCTAGTCTGCATCTCCCCAAGGTAATACTTAAAATCTGGCCTGTTGGTGGGTCCTGAGGACCGGAGTTGAGAACCACTGGCTTAAGGCAAAGCAAAAAAAATGGCAATTTTTTTTTATCATGCCAACAGAAGATCCATGTTTTAAGAAGAGAAGGAGCTTAACAACCAAAACAAATGCCTCCAAGACCTACAACACTCTTTCAAAAAGGGAGTAGTTAAAGCAAAAAAAAATCCTGTGCCAAGAAAAGGGATAACGGTTATTCCTCCCCACCACTATTGCCTTCAAGCATTAGACGCCTGCCCCCCCTCTCCGCCATACACTGGATAAATATGGAATTACAGCATGTAGAGAGGGACAAGGATTTAAGCTGGGCATAGATGGAGAGATTTTCTTTCCTGGAACCACAGGTTGGAGAAAGAAATTTGCTCAATTCCCTTATGAACAGTGTTAGTGTTGATGGGGGAATCCCTCCTGTGGAGCCATTGTGTCCCCCGGCATTCCATCCTACCATCCATGCTACCCCCCCTGGGAGAACTCAGTGGTTATTGCAGGCTGGTTGAACCAAAGTTGATCGACCAACCATTTAGCCTGCCCATATATGGTTCGAATCTCAACCAGTCCTTGCTGAACTGGCCAAGATTCAAACAGTCTTTGGCCGGCTTTAGACATTTCTGTTAGTGGCCAATGTTGAAGACTTTTTTGTAAGGGGAAGAGTATGTTGATGCTGCAACTGGCCATGGTGTGAAGAATGCAAACCTACAGCTGAACTCCAGGATAAGTAAATATTGTCTAAAAACATAAAAAAAGTCATATGAACTGTTCAGAAAACAAAAAGTTAGAGATACCACAGACTGAACCCACCTGGTATACAAGACGAAAGAAAATTCATAGTGGTGTCGGGTGCCGGCATTGAGAGAAGATGGTCCAAGCTGCCGGAAATCCATCAGAAAACTCAAGGTAGAGATCTTGCTGGTATACAACACAGTGTAAATTATGGGTTCAGCCTAACTCCTGGCCACGCCCCTGTTGACATGTTTCATCCCAAGCTATATTCTACACTGTGTTGCATACCAGCAGGATTCCTTGTGTGCCATCATCTCTACCTTTTGTTTTCTGATGGATTTCTGGCAGCTTCTATGATCTTCTCTCAATGCCGGCACCAAACAGCGCTATGGATCACAGGCTTTCTTACATAGGGCATATGTACTCTTCTCTGAACCTTGGTGAGCTTTGTGTATTTATTTCAGATTTGTGCAGTAATCCGATGTGGCCTGCTCTCAATTTTTTGCAGGGTGACTGGTCTTGTATCTGCACCCTTCTTGGGAAAAAAAAAAGGAAGTCCAAACTGGCACACCAGCTACATTTTTGTTTTGAATAAAAGGGGATGTCAGAACTGCCTCTCTTAATCAAGGTTCCGTGGAACCCTAGAGTTCCTCCTGAGGTTGCTTGAGGTGTGGCAAATTGATTTTTTTACCTACACAGACCACCATTGACCATTAATGGAGGGGATCACTTCTACACAGCCCATTAAATTAAAAAGTTACACCAAATGTTATGTCCTTTAGGCAGCCTAAAGTGGATGGGGTCTGCTGGGTTCCTCCCACAGCTCTGGCCTCTGCACAGGCCTAGTACAGCATAGCGATGATGTCACTGCTACTTGTGCAGGGTAACATCTGGGTATGCAAAAGCATTTAGTGAAGACAAAAGTGGAATTATAGCCGTTGTGGCAACCGAATATATTTACGTTACCTATTTTGTGCCTGGAGTTCAGCTTTAAATTGCCCAATGAAAACGGTAACTTTGCCCAGCTATTCATTTCCAACTAAGTTGTCTCTTCAAATGGACATCTAAAAGGGTTTTTCAATAAAAGGGCTTTAAACTATTCGGTACAAAAACCCTTTAGAAATAGCATCCCTTTATTCCTGTCAATCTGTTATTTGGACGATCACTTTGAGCAGTTCAGATTTTTTTTTTTTTGTTACAGCCTAAAAACAAAAAAATGGCTTCAGAAGAAAAGCTACACACTGTCAAAGCAAAAAAAAATTTAAAAAATAAATAGTTAAAGATTACAGCTTATAGAACCCAACCCCCCATTTTGTTTGTCTACCTCACCAGTGTGGTAATTTTGACTATTATGTGTAAGAAGGGTGGGGGAGGGACAGGACAAAACAAGCACTCGGGAGCTGAAATCCCGAGAGTGGTTAACCTATAATAAAAATGGACTTGTCAACCTTTTACTATTTTTCTATCTATATAAAATCTATTATGATCCACATACTTGAAAGCATTTGCGACGCTCACAATCGGCATGCTCTGCAGTAAAAAATGTGCATCTCTTGGGGAGGGGGAAGCACACATATACATGTGCAATACATCTCTGCAACACATGCACATTTCTCTGCTTAAAAAAAAAAAACAAAAAAATGCCGCAAGCACAGAAAAATGTACAGCACTTATTTTTTGCTTTGTCTCTTTAACTACTTGCCTACCGAGCCAATTCTGAAACTCCGCTCCTATGTGTGAAAATCATAATTTTTTGCTAAAAAATTACTCAGAACCCCCTAACATTTTATGTTTTTTTTTTTTAGCAAATAAAATGGTGGTCATTGCAACTTTTTATCTTGCACCGTATTTGCACAGCAATTTTTCAAACTTTTTTTTTTTTTTTTTTTATAGAAAAGACAGCTTTTAATGCATTTAAAAAAAAAACAAAACAGTAAAGTTAGCCCAATTTTTTTTCATAATGTGAAAGATGATGTTACACCGAGTGAATAGATACCTAACATGTCACGCTTTAAAATTGCTCACGCTTGTGGAATGGCGCCAAACTTTGGTACTTAAAAATCCCCATAGGTGACGCTTTAACATTTTTTTACAGGTTACCAGTTTAGAGTTACCGAGAAGGTCTAGTGCTAGAATTATTGCGCTCACGCTAACGTTCGCGGCGATACCTCACATGTTTGGTAACATATGCAGGCGTGACCTACGTATGCGTTCGCCTCTGCGCGCGAGCTCGCAGGGACGAGGGCGCTTTAAATTTTTTTTTTATTGTTTGTTTATTTTTCGATTCTGATACTTTTTTTTTTTTTTTAAGCACTTTTGTTCCTATTACAAGGAATGTAAACACCCCTTGTAATGTGAATAGGGAATGACAGGTGAGATCTGGGCTATATAAGTCCCCAGATCTCGCCTCTAGGCTGGGAAGCCTGAAATAAATAATAAAAAAAAACAACAAAAAAAATGCTGAAAAAGATCCTGAAGACGACTTGCTGAAGTTCAGGCTGAACATCAGAATGGGGATTTAAGTGACTTCGAACGTGGCATGTTTGTTGGTGCCAGACGGGCCGGTCTGAGTATTTCTGGAATTTTCACACACAACCATCTTTACAGAGAATGGTGGGAAAAAGAGAAAATATCCAGTGAGCGGCAGTTGTGTGGAGGAAAATGCCTTGTTGATGTCAGAGGAGAATGGGCAGACTGGTTCCAGATGATAGAAAGGCAACAGTAACTCAAATAACCACTCGTTACACCCAAGGTATGCAGAATACCATCTCTGAATGCACGGGTGCCACTCCTGTCAGCTAAGAACAGGAAACTGAGGCTATAGTTCACAAAGGATCACCATAATTGGACAATAGAAGATTGGAAAAACGTGGCCTGGTCTGATGAGTCTGGATTTCAGCTGCAACATTCAGATGATGGGGTCAGAATTTGGCCCATCTCCATCCTGCCTTGTATCACCGGTTCAGGCTGGTGGTGTAATGGTGTGGGGGATATTTTCTTGGCACACTTTGGGCCCCTTAGTACAAATTGAGCATCGTTTAAATGCCAGGGCATACCCAAGTATTGCTGCGGACCATGTCCATCCCTTTATGACTGCAGTGTCCCCATCTTCTGATGGCTCCTTCCAGCAGGATAATGCACCATGTCACAAAGCTCCAATCATCTCACCACTGGACAATGAGGTCACTGCACTCCAATGGCCTCCACACTCCCCACATCTCATCCAACAGAGCACCTATGAAATGTGGTGGAACGGGAGATTGGCATCATGGATGGGCAGCCGGCAAATCTGCAGCAACTGCGTGATGTTATGTCAATATGGACCAAAATCTCTGAGGAATGTTTCCAACACCTTGTTGAATCTACGCCACAAAGAATTACAGCAGTTCTGAAGGAAAAAGGGGGTCCAACCCGGTACTAGCAAGGTGGACCTAGTAAAGTGGCCATTGAGTGTATACTATAAGGCTACTCGCAAACAGGATGTGCAAGATCGCATTTAACAGACAATGCCACCACTGTTGGTCCGGCAACATGATGACGTCAGCACGGGCTGCACCCCTGACACGTTTCGTCATACAAGACGTTCGAGGGACAAGTACAGAAAAATACTTCTCGATTTCCGGTGTCTTCCAAAGTTCCTGTAGTGAGCAGGCAACTCTGCCTATACTTTATTGAAATTCCAAGCAGTGTTATCGGCTCCGCCGAGTTCTCCCTGTTTGGACCTGCAGAACACCCCTTTCCATTAATGGAAAATGTTCTGTAGTCCAGGAGAGAACTCAAGGCAGGGCTGATAACATGAATTGGGATTTAGGTGCAGAAGGGACAATGTTGTCTTCTGCCTTTTTAAAAAAACAAACAAAAAAAAAATCCCTGGGCATATAAACTTTATTTGAGAAATCTCCATCCTCTTATTCGTTCGCAAACAGGATGTAAAAAGCTCTGCTTCTCCCCATTTTACATTAAAAAAATTTAAAGTAGCACATCAGCTACATTTTTTGGATAAGTGGGGATACGTTAACTTTTTTCAACCAGGGTTCTGTTGAACCCTAGGGTTCCACCTGAGGCTAATAGGGGTTCCTGAGGCCCCTTTCACACTTGTGCGACTTTTCCTGCGATATCAGAGTCGCATGACAAGTTTTACCCTATGATTTCCAACAACCATTCATATCTGTGTGACTTCAAGTCGCACCGACTTCAACGCAGTCCTTGTACTACTTTGGTCTGACTTTGATGTGTGCTGAGGTCCATAGACCTCAGGCGTACACAGGCATTCCATGAAACCGCGTCAAAATCACACGAATTTCAAGTCACAGCAGTGTGAAAGGGGCCTTGAGTTGTGTTAAACCGATCTCCCACCTACACTGACCACCAAGCCTAGGAGACAGTTTACCACCAATGTAAGGGGTCACTTTGACACCGACCATTAATATTTGGGTATGTCATTATTTTGACCAAAATTCTGTGTTTGCCACATTCTTCAGTGTTATTTAAAACGTTGTGCAACGTGCCGATCATGCTAACGTACATGAGGTGTAGACTAATAATTTTGTTAGCAGGAGGTCCACTGAGACCTGAAAATTATTTTAACCACTTCAGCCCCGGAAGGATTTCACACTTTAGGACCAGAGCCCTTTTTGCGATTTGGCACTGCGTCGCTTTAACTGACAATTGCGTGGACGTGCGACGTTGTACCCAAACGAAATTTGCATCCATTTTTTCCCACAAATAGAGCTTTCTTTTGGTGGTATTTCATCACCTCTGCGTCATTTCTGATCGCCGCTATAAACAAAAGAAGAGCGACAATTTTGAAAAAAAAAAAAAACAAATTTCTTACTTTTTGCTAAAATACAAAAAAACTTTTTTTTTCATCAGTTTTGGCCGATTTATATTCTTTCTCATATTTGTGATTAAAAAAAAAAGAATCGCAATCGGCGTTTATGGATTGGTTTGTGCAAAAGTGGCCACGTTTACGGACGATGAGAATTAATTTCTGGGGGTTTTATTTATTTTTTACTAGTAATGGCAGCGATCTGCGATTTTTAGCGGTACTGCGATATTGGGGCAGACATGTCGGACCATTTTGACACTTTTTTGGGACCATTGGCATTTATACAGCGATCAGTGCTATAAAAATGCACTGATTACTGTGTAAATGCCATTGGCAGTGAAGGGGTTAACCTGCAGGGGAGCGCTCTAAGGGTTAACTGTGTTCCCTGGGCGTGTTCTAACTGGGCTGCCCTAGCAGGGGAAGGGAAGTGATCACAGCTTCCATGTAGAGGAAGGCTGTGATCACAGCCCATCCCCCTCTCACAAAACGGAGGTCCGTGTTTACTTACACGGACCTCCGTTCTTTCAGTGCTGGGGGGCATCGCGGGTAGCCGGCGGAGATAGAGTCCGCCGCACCCGCTCCCTGCCCCCCCCCGGACACAGTGAGCATGCGAGCGCGCCTCCGGTGGCGTACGTGTGCTATCTTGCAGCAGCCGTTGTATGACGGCGGTTTGCGTTATTGAGCCACTTTGTCGCCGTCAACCTGCGATTGACGGTTGGCAAGTGGTTAATGGCTCCCCGGGAGTAAAAAGGTTGAGAAAAGCCTCATATATATTCATACAATGCTCTTCTGACCTCAACCACCACACAAGGCCTTCAAGCATATCTCCGTAGTTTGCATTGTGTTAGCAGTTAACCATTTTATGTTAAGTGTTTCTATTCATTTTATTTATTTTCAGTTTTTTTTTTCCTTGTTTCCTTCCTATGTCTTTTGTACTGCAATACTGGAAAAAGTTATAAAGAATGCATGAAAAGGTTGAGAAAGGCCAATGGAACTTGTGAAGAAAGGGAAACCATATTGTGAAGAGGAAAATGAAAACCTTCGACATGCTAAACCTCCCACATTCTTCTAAGAAGTCTTTTAATTGTTGTCAAGTCTACCTCCTAGGACAGATCTCCTCTCAATTCCCGTAGAGAAAAAAAATTCTCATTCTTCAGAATGAAGACAAACAAAAAATATATTGATTTTTTAATTTGAGGGTCATAATTATCTGGTAAGCCTCTCTGCTCACAACGTGGGGCGCGCGGCCCTCTGCGAACAAGTCGTTTATTTCACCAAACACTGGCAAGGAGAAATGGTTCACAAGATTGTATCACTGTGAGTTGATTTGTGTATGGACTATCAGATGAAGTCTATGTATGGACATTTATCATAAGGGTTCTATATACAGTATGGACTTTGCTTTACATGATATTTGTACATTATTTGCAGTGCCGGGACAAGGTCATCTAGAGTCCAGGGCGTACATGCCAAATTGCAA
>BLSH010106274.1:1116147-1138996 GCA_018402905.1 Glandirana rugosa
GCCCACACCCCCCCCCCACACCTCACACGATACCACAGTGCCCAGAGCAGCCACCCCTCCTGCCCACACCCCTTGTCCCGGCCCTGCTTATTTGTACGTTGCACTTTATTTTTGATTATTTGCACATTTTTTTTTATTTCACAAACAGCGCCACACAGAGGCTTATTGATTATATGTCTTGCATCAGGATATAGTGGAGGCTCCTATTCACAATTTGGTCTTTAAGAACCTGGGCGCACATTTATTGTTCTAAATATTGTTTGCTATGTATTAAAAAAGCGTGGGCTTGTGCTTTACTTTCAGATAGCTTTTAGCATTTAGAAAAACAAAAACATAATAGTGATGGTTTGATTTTCAACTGCTCTATTCACATTTGTACGACTCCAAAGTTGCGCCGACTTTGTAGTGCAACTTTGGATGGGTGCAGCTTGGATACGACTTTGGCCAGTGATAATGGACAACTGTTGCACACAAGTTGCATTGTATAACATTCAGGTAAGACTTTCATGCAACTACTGAGGTTTAACATTGAAGTCTATGGCCCTTAACTTGCATGAAAGTTGGACCAAAGTAGTGCATGAACTACTCTGAAGTCGCTGCAACTTTAAGTCGCACATATATGAATGGTTATCATTGGAAAACATGGGGAACGACTTGTCATGAAACTTTGATGTCCAAGTTTGTATGGAGCCTTAAGGAGACATCTTAGTTGGAGATTCTTTCCGCCATTTAGCTTTAGATCTATCTCTCAGACTCAGAACACCACAAAAAAAGCTTGGGCTTAAAGTGGACGTAAACCCCATACATGAAATTTGACCTGGGCACATCTATCTCTAGTGTTTTCTTATCTCTCTCCAAAGCCCTAAGTCGCGTGTGTTTCTGCGGCTCCTTTCTTCTGTTATCAGCATGAGAACTTAGACAAGTTCTCCGAAAACTGAGATAAAACCAGCCTGAAATCTGTGTCGTGGGAGGTTGCTATAGATTAGCAGAGAGCTTATCTTGTCACAGCATAGCTCTGCACATTCCTTCCTTCGCCTATATGGAGTGGGGGTGTGTGCCTTTCCTCCAATCAGCTGTCTTGGCTGTATGCCAAGAATCCACTATCAGCGCTGAACAGGAACAGAAAATCTCTAATAAGATGAGCACATTCTAAAGAATATAGCAAGTTGAAGACAACAGATATATATGTAAAACTTATATAGGGAGATTTGTTTCATCTCAGTGTATCATCTGATGCTGTTCACGTCCCTGGGTATATGTGAGGGTTTACATCCACTTTAACCTTTGCTTTCAGATAGCGGTTAGCATTTTTTAGCTTTTTTTTTAGAATTAAACACAAAAAAAGGGGCGATATTTCATTTTTCAATTATTTAAGGAGACAGCTCATTTGGAGACTTTCTTTACTGCCTTTATCTTTAGAGCTCTCTCTCGGAGACTCAGAGCATCACCAAAAAAATGATTGGGCTTGAGCTTTGGTTTTTAGCATTAAAAAAACCCCCAACAAACAAAATAAAAGGATTATGTTTCGATGTTCAACTATTTAAGCAGACAACTTAGTTGGAGACTTTCTTTCCCCCGTTTATCTTTAGATCTAACTCTCTGATAAAAAGCTTAGGCTTAAGCTTAGCTTTCGGATAGATTTTTTTTTTTAGCTTCTTTAGCAAAAAAAAAAGTGAGGTTTTGATTTTCAACTATTTAAAAGGAGACAACTTAGTTGGACACTTTTACTCATGTATCTCTATCTCTTGGAGACTCAGGACATCAACATTTTTTTTGGGATAAGAGGGGATATGTTAGCTTTTTTCAACCAGTGTTCTGTTGGCCCCTAGGTTTCCACCTGAGGCTAATCGGGGTTTCTTAAGCTGTGGTAAACCGATTTCCCACCTACAATGACCACCAAGGCTAGCAGATAGTTTTCCACCAACATAAAGGGTCACTTCAATACCGACCATTAATATTTGGGTACGTCAACATTTTACCAAAATTCTGTGTTTGCCGCATTCTTTAGTCATATTTAAGACATTGTGCAACTTGCTGATCATGCTAATGTACATGAGCTGTAGACTAATAATTTTCTTAGCAGGGGGTCCCCTGAGACCTGAAAATTACTTTAATGGTTCCTCGGGGGTAAAAAGGTAGAGAAAAGCCTCATATATTTCTTCAATGCTCTTCTGACCTCAACCACCACACAAGGCCTTCAAGGATACCTCCGTAGTTTGCAATGTGTTAGAAATTAACCATTTTATGTTAAGTGTTCTTATTTGTTATTTATTTTCAGTTATTTTTTTTGTTCCCTTCCTATGTCTTTTTTATTAGAATACTGATAAAAGTTATAAAGAATGCATAAAAAGGTTGAGAAAGACCAATGGAACTTGAGAACATCACGAAAAAAGCTTGGGCTTAAGCTTTGCTTTCAGAAAGCATTTTTTTTTTTTTAGCATTAAAAAAAATAAATAAAAAGGTGAGGTTTTGATTTAAACGGAGAAAACTTAGTTGGACACTTTTACTTGTTTATCTCTATTTCTCGGAGACTGAGAACATCAAAAAAGTTTGGGCTTAAGCTTTGTTTTTTTAGCATTTTTTTTTTAGCATTAAAAAATAAAAAAATAAAAAGGTGAGGTTTTGATTTAAACCATTTAAAAGGAGACAACTTAGTTGGACACTTTTACTTGTTTATCTCTATTTCTCGGAGACTCAGAACATCAAAAAAGTTTGGGCTTAAGCTTTGTTTTTTTAGCATTTTTTTTTTTTTTATAGCTTTTTTAGCATTAAAAAAACAAAACAAAATAAAAAGGTGGTGTTTCGAGTTTCAACTATTTAAAGAGACAACTTAGTTGGAGACTTTCTTTCCCCCATTTATCTTTAGATCCATCTCTCTGAGACTCAGAAAATCAATGCAGAGGATCAATGGATTAAGTGTCAAATAGAAAGAAGCGATAACCACATAATAAATGTACCCTTTAAATCCATGGACGTCTGTCAATGACGTATCGTTTCTTTGTGCACAATCCCTGAAACCCCCGTTGTACAGCACCATTTTGCTTTCAACATGACTGGTCCAAAGTGAAGCAGCAGGAAGAACAGCTTCATACAAAAGATAAGACGGTAGATTTCGTAAACCCCCTTTTTTTTCTTGAGAATTACATAAATTTGGAATGTTTTTCATCGATTCATTTCAACAGACCTCAAAACCATTTAATCAAAACTGGAATACAATTATGCAAAAATGAGCTTTCTACTTTAAAAACAAAAATTTTAAAACCTCAGTGCAAACGGCATCCGCAAAATGATTGCAGAGTAGGTATCACATTACGTCAACGTGCGTTGTTCCAATCCCTGCTAATGATTCATGAACTGAACAATACAAAACTTCCCCACTGGATTAAAAAATAAAAAAAAAGACATGAATTTTTCAGTAGAATTCCAATTTGGATTTCCAATTATACCTCAGTTATTTAAAAATGACATTATTGCAATTACATAATTCTTTTAAAGTTGTAAAAAGAAAAAAAAAGGAAAAAAAAAAAAAAAAGAAGAAAAAGGAAAATATCACAAACCACTTTTCCTGATGTGAGACGAAGGAGATTAAAAAATGTGTGCTTTTTAAAAAAGTTCCACAGAAGTTTTATCTATACAAGTTAATGCTTACAGACAAGAGTTTCATTTACCAGTCCATTTGTGCAAATTCAATGTTCAAATGAGTGCAAATTAGTTGTTATATAAATAGAATATCTGTGACCTAGATGCATATTGTGTTGAGGATTCATGACCTGACAAGCCTCTGTTTTTTTTTTTAATGCATTTCAGGAAAAATGGAAGATTTAAAAAAAAAAAAAATTAAACATATAATAATAATAATAATAAAAAAAAGCAAATCACTAAGATAGTTCACACAGCGGCGACTTGTCAGGCGACTAAGTCGCCCTCCATGCATTGCAATGGAACCGTTCTAATAGGAGCGACTCAAGTCGCTCTGACTTAGAAAAAGGCTCCTGCACTACTTTGGGGGCGACTTCAGGCGACTTGCATTGACTTCTATTACAGTCACCCCTGGCTCCTGCACTACTTTGGGGGCGACTTGCATTGACTTCTATTACAGTCGCCCCTGAAGTCAGATCGCCCCCGCGTGAACCGGCTCTTGAAGGACAGTGATCATGAGAAGAGACTAAAAAAAATGCATATGCTGTGAACTTCAAGGTTAGGATGCAATTCATCAATACAGTTTTTGTGTATTAGCCCCCAAGAATGTGCGGTCTGCATTATTGGGGTGCATTGCCACGTGGCAGCAAGGTGGTGCTAGGACCCCCCCCCCGGATTTTGGCATGCCGTGGGAACGGTGTTCCCAAACCTTAAAGTGTAATTCAACTCCACTTTTGAATTTGGACCTACAAGGTAAGCCTATGATAAGGCAGGTAAATATCTCCTAAAACTGACCTGTTCAGTGGATATTCACACAACATGCAGCCGGTGACATCATGAGCTCGGAAGGGACGGCATACTGTGACCCCCAGACACTCATACAGCCAGAGCCCGCAAATCCGGATGGAAGAACGGGTGAAGATGGCAGCGCCAGGGAGCTGGAGAGCTCAGCATCCAGGTAAGTCTGCCGTAATGTGCTAGTATGCGGTGCATACTAGTACGTTATGACTTAAATCTACAGAGGGGCCCTTTTTATTACCACTTTAACCCCTTAGAGCCGGTGCCTGCAGGCCAGCCCTTTAAGGGCTTTAGAATGGCGGGGGCTTATGGCCATATGACCTCCATGATTGGCTGTCACACGATCAGAAAGCTCCTCATTGCAACCAGCGAACTGGAGCTTTCAGTTAGCCGCCGGTAACTGTGCCGGGAGCCCACATGGCAGTTGCTCTCGGCACATCTCTATCAGCGCTATTGCACGCAAATATGCGGCCGCTTGATGCAAAGAGGTTAAGCTAAGCTTTTCTGAGTGTATACACAAAGAATGTGCGGCTGTCTGAATACCTGAACAGTGACTGCATCCGTTTTGAAGCAGTCATTGTTTGACCGTTAAAGTTCCATACTGCTTCTTTAAAGCGGAGGTCCGAGGTAGGAAAAAAAAAAATTAAAGGTCAGCAGCTACACATACAGTAGCTGCTGACTTTTAATAATAGGACACTTACCTGTCCTGGAGTTCAGCGATGTCGGCACCCACCGCAGATCTTCAGATCGGGGGACGGGTGCAGCCACCTCCATTGCGGGTAAGGGAACCTGGACGTGTAAGCAGTACAGCTTCATGCCAGGCACCTTACTGCGCATGCGTGAGGCTCTGCCGCGCGCTGCTACTGGCCAGGCGGGAGGAGGGAGCCGCGCTGCTGACGTCAGCGGCCGCAGCTGCCGGCCAGAGCTCCCGGAAGTGTGGAAAAGGACACCTGTCTAAACTCCCCCCGAAAGGTGCCAAATGTGAAACTTGGGGGGGGGGGGGGGATGGGGAATCCAACCAGCGGAAGTTCCACTTTTGGGTGGACCTCCGCTTTAAGTGGATCGAGCTAGGTGCTGCCCACAGGGCCATCCATGGCTCCAATTTTGGCAGGAATATGTGGTCTTCGTGCTTTACCTGCAGCTGCCCCCCCCCCAGTCTCCGCTCCCACCTGGTCTCGGCAGTCAGTAGCAGAGAGGTGGACAGAACTCCAACAGGTCCTGCACCTCTCTGTGCAGCCGCAGTACCACCTCGTCTCTGTCTCCCCTGGTCTCAGAATTCAGCAGACTCTGGCAACTGACTCCAGCCCTCCTCCAGACCCTACACTTTCTGCTTCCCAGCACTACTCTACCCACCCACAGCACAAGGTAAGGGGGGTGCACAGTAATGTAGGGGAGGGTGGGGTACGCTTCATCTCTGTTGGTGATGGGGAAGCTCTTGACATTTGATGCAAAGAGGGGTGGACATCTAGTCTTCCAGATACAACCGGCTCCTCCTGACATATAATGTAAGGAGGGGTGGACATCCAGTCTTCCATATACAACCGGCCCCTCTTGGCATATGATGTAAGGAGGGGGTGGACATCTAGTATTCCAGATACAACCGGCCCTTCTTGGCATATGATGTAAGGAGGGGTGGACATCTAGTCTTCCAGATATAACCGGCTCCTCCTGACATATAATGTAAGGGGGATGGACATCCAGTCTTCCATATATAACCGGTCCCTCTTGACATATGATGTAAGGAGGGGTGGACATCTTGTTTTCCATATACAACTGGCCCTTATTGACATATGATGTAAGGAGGGGTGGACATCTAGTCTTCCAGATACAACCGGCCCCTCTTGGCAAATGATGTAAGGAGGGGAGGACATCTTGTTTTCCATATACAACTGGCCCTTATTGACATATGATGTAAGGAGGGGTGGACATCTAGTCTTCCAGATACAACCGGCCCTTCTTGGCATATGATGTAAGGGGGGTGGACATCTAGTCTTACAAATACAACTGGGTGCTTTAAAAGGGCAACCATAATGCTAATGCAGCCTGCGATGAAAATTGAATTTGACACTCTTGGCTTAGAAGACCAGCTCTTGCAGGTCGTATGGCTAACAAAGCCTCTGTTGTGCATGCACAACAGGACACACTTGCAAAATAGAGTGAAGGAAGCCATAAGAAAGACCCGTGCAACCCACCGCAAACCGAGAGCAGTTTGACAGCAACACAAAGAAGGAACCTAGTAATTAAAGAATTTGGTGTTGAAACACAAAAACTGTACCAAGAATTTGCTTACACAACTGACTTTACAGTATTGGGTTTAACATGACATCAATTCTCATGATATATGCCCTCAGACCCGGCATAGTCGGCTATTGAATTAAAAATATTGTAAGCCTGCAAATTCTATACAAACCTGTGACTGCGACAAGCAAAGATACCACCACCTCTGTTACTTTAGGATAACTACAGAAAAGCCTATATTATATTGCAGTTACGGAAAGGCTATATTCTGAAGACTATTGGTTGAGCTCACAAAATGGTTGCTTACACAGCAAGGCCATTTTAAAACTGGAAGTATGGATAAAACGGAAGCCCACGATTTCTAACAAAAATGAACTCAAATGTTTCCTATTAATTCTAGCAAAACACAAACTTTTTTTTTTGTGTGTTAAAAAAAAAAAAAAAAAAAGGGTGGGGTAAAGCCGTTGGAATAAAAAGCAAACATAGGTGTGCCTGATTTCTGCTACAGTACAAGTGCTTGTGCATCAAGTATTTAAATGCAATGCTTATCACACTTACGTGTCTTCTAGATAAAAAAAAAGGAAAAAAAAAAAAAAAAAAAAAAAAAGATAAATAAGGCACTGTACTTTTTAACAACATTCACGGTTTTAAAAAGGAAAAAAAAAAAAAAAACCAATAACTTACTTTGAGCACCAAAAATAAAAACAGAAAACTAAAATCAGAACCCAAGACTTTACAGTTCCCTTCCCCATATCCCAAGCTTCATGATTCCTACAATAGCATGGTTAACGGTAGGTTTGCTACAGTTTAAAAAAAAAAAAACAAACATTTAAAAAGTTCACAATTAATGCAAGTTACAGCTGTACAACAAAAACACAGGTAACCATTTTAGTTTCTCAATTAAAATTCAAGTGATCATCTCCTGCTTTGCGTGGAGGAGTCCGTCCATGACCTGTTTTTTCTTTTCTCCAGAATCGGAGTTTTTTTCGCCGTATTTGACCCGCTACACAACTTCCTATGAGATTCCTTCATCCACGGCTGTGATGCCCTAGTGATTCTCTGTTCTGACAGAACTGGGGGAGCCGGCCGCAGTTTAGATGATCTTGTCTGACACTTCTGAACGACAAGCTGTGTTTTGCCGGATTTATTTTGCATAGCAGTTTTCGTTTTCCCTTTCTTTAAAATCGCTGCCTTGCCCGCTTGAGCTTTCACCACTTGCTTTTTCGGTGCCAGGAGTTTCGACGCCGCCTCCGTTCTCTCGACTTTACGGTCTGATTTTTTTGTTGGTAGTGCATTTTTATCGCTAATGTGCCTATTTTTTTCCGGCTCTTGTTTTATTTCAATCTTTCTTCTTTTACTGCCCTGTACACCCGACTTTTCTAACTGGTCATCTTTGGAACGTTTTCTAGCCTTCTGCTTTTCGTCGGTTACGACAGGTTTACAGGCGGGGGGATGTGCAGCAGTTTGTGAATTTGTTTTTTTAAGGTTTATTCCTGAATTTTGCATCATGGCCGCTTTGTGTTTTTTATTTAGTGGTGCAGATGGAGGATGTATTTTTTCTTGAAAATGATTGTGCTTTCTGAGGATGTGGGCACTAGCAGGTTTATTGGAGTGAACTTTTGATCCTGAGGACCTGGAGTCACCAGCACCTTTTATTGAGATTTTTGAAGTCTCAGCAAGCTGCACTTTGTTGTCTAATTCGCTGTGCGCGCTTTGGGTTTCGGCATTATTATGTGCCGGGTACACAGAAGCAAATTTCTTCAAGTGTTTTTTCAAACGTTCAGCCTGCAGCGTGTAAGGAAATAAACTCAGCCTTGAGTACTTCTGTGTAGGTGGAACTGGGAGCTGATGCTCTTCAGGGATACGGGTATTTATTTTCTTCACGATCACCAAAGACTTAGTTTCTGTTGTTTCCAAAAACCATCTGCAAATGTCCGATAATTTAAAAGAGTTCATAAAAAGCATTTGCATCGGAGAGTGTCTCTGCGTCTCCTCCGGGGTTTTGGTTTTACGCACCCTTTTCTTGCTTTTCCAGATTTCTTTTAATTTGTCAGCTTTGTTTTTAGACTTTGACCCAAAAGTTGCATCTCTCTCCACTGAAATCCAGTTATTGTGAATGGAGGAATATCTGGTATTAAAGCTGGAGATACGTTGTTGGCTTTCTTCCTCAAAACACCAATCCATGAATCTTGGTCTAACCATTTCTTTGCCTTTTGAACTACGTAAAGAAGTGTTCGGGTTTGTAGACGCAATAGGTTTCTTCCATTTTGCAGGTTTCTTCTCATTTTCTTCAGACAGGCGGTCCAATAATTTTGCTTTGTTAGGCTTCTCTTCATACTCTGTCAATGGGCTTAATGCAACACATTTCGTTTTACTCCTGGTCCGAGCAAGGGAAGGCGATGTAGGTGCTGGAACCTGCTTACTACATTTTTTAAATTCAAATGAACAATTATCTTTTAAAATGCCTTGACTTATGCTACTTTCTTCATCTTCAACCTTTATGCGATTTTTGCTTTCTGAACAAAAATACACGTTTCTCTGATCGGAGCTTATTTCAAAGTTTACGCTCACATTTTCTACCCTCTTTGGAGTAGAGGAAATACTATTTTTGAACATTCTTTCAGAAAGTAATGCTTTGCCCTCAGCAAACTGATCACTTAAAAATTGCACAATGCAATTTTTGTCTTCAATGCTTTCTTCAAAATTTGAATTGATTTTTGTTAACGGTCCATGCTGTGCAGCACATTCAGCGCTGAACGCCACAGACCTACGGGATGATTTAGTGCTTGAAAATGGAGAGATCTGAATGTGGAGAGAAGCTTTTTTCTTTGTGAATTCATCAGTTTGGGTTTCCCGGCTTCTAAGACGTCTGTCTGATGGGATAAGAGGTTTTTTAAGCTTTCTTTTTGATGGCGTTGGAATTTTATCATTGGTATTATTGCTTGGAAAAAGGTTGTCCAACATGTCTAGTCTGGCTCCATTAGAATGTATTTCTCCATTTATCGCTTTGGTTTGTAAAGATTTTTCTACGTTGCCATTATTTTCACGTTCGAATGAAGTAACAGAATGACACTGCTGGACATCTTGTTTTGTGATGGACCTGTCCTTGAGATGGAGGTCACTCGGCTCACAGATTTTAGCACATGTATCTATAAGATGATGAACATCTTCAGCTGAGATCCTATCAACATGGTTTCCGGTTCTTGAGCAATTTATTACGTTTGAAGGCTCTGTAGTCTCTACATTATTTAATTCTGCAGGTTCCACGTGGACAGAACATTTATCAGAATATTGTTCTTCGTAGCCTTCGTGAAAATGCTCAGTTTTCTTTGGACTTGTAACACTTGAACTGTCTTTAACAGTCTTCTCTGTAATATCTTCTTCCACGTGGTTTGAATAATCTGAATTTTTCTGTACAGCACCAAAACTCGGGTCTTCAAAAGATTTTTCTACTATGCCATTTGCAGCGGTGTCTGAACTTAAATGTGCAGGTGAAAGTTCAAGACTTTCAGACATCATTACCGAACTCTCAAGAGTCTTAGAAATTGTTTGACATGGGAAGCAATTGGGAGTAGTAGGTGCCATCCTACCATTTTCAATTTCATTTGGGGGTGGAAATTCGGAACAGTTAATGAAAGGAGAAACACTTGAGTCTTCTAAAGGAACATGATTTTGTTTAACGGTCGGCTCCTGAGAAAACAAATCATTAAAAGCTACCTCTTTTGGGTGATTATGATCAGAAAGCACAGTCTCATCTTCTAAAGATGCAGTTAAGCCCACATCTAGGGACGCGAGGGTTGCATTTTTTTCCTCATTAACAGACACACTAGCGTAGGTAACTTCAGATGGAAGCTTTTCTTCGTGTATATTGCCAATATCCATCGTAATATCCTCTTGATTCACCATGATCTCGGCAGGTTTCTTTTGCAAAATTTCATTTGCAGGATGGGTTCCTGAGAAGGATGGATTTTCATTTCCATCATGTGCAACAGAGAAAACAGCAAGCAAAGAGTCTGGTACTGCATTTACCGACTGTTTCACCATACTTGAACTCTCATTGGTGTTACTGGATTCTTTGAATATAGATGGGTCCAGTATTATATTATTTTGCGGTAGGGAGTTCACAGTACCTATACTCAAACAGGTCTCTTCTGAATGTTCCAATGATATGTTATCAGTAAGAGGTAGTGTTTCTGTGTTAACTCCATCAGGGACAATTAATGCTTCAGCAAAATGTAATGCGCAATTCCCTTTGTCTTCAACGTTGGCGCTTCTGACCAACGTATGAACAGTGGACAACTGACAGCATTCATCATTGAAAAGATACCCCCGGGTGCTTTTCCTTGCCGTGCTTCGCGAACAAAGAATCGCTTTTGGAAAGTGGTATTGCGCCGTAATTGGTTCGCTAAGGTAAACTACATCACACGGGTTATCACAATCACTTTTTCTCAAGCTAGGGATATTTTTACATCTTTTAGCAGTTTTTGAATGCTTCATATTTTCGTGAGATCTGATTTTATGTAGAGAAGCCACAGAGTTCTCATTGAGAGTCTGAAAACTCTCATAATGGTTTAAATGATTTCCAAGTTTTGTTACTACAGCTTGCACAGAATTTTGTTTTAATTTGCAGTCGCCGTCTTTCTCCAGATTGGTCTGCCTGGGGCTAACGCACTGCGCGTTTTCCTTGTCCGCACATTTAGGTAGGTTAATGAGAAATTCGGCTTCCTGAGCACTGGTTACTGGGGTCAATTTTAAGTTACTCTGCGAGATAACGCAACAATCCGAAAGGTCAGTCTGTAGAGGTTCCGTTTTTTTGGAGCACCCTGTTTCATCGGACTGCAGCAGTGGAGAGTTTTCCTCGGCCGGCTTAATGTGTAAAATATGTTTTTTTGGAATATTTTCTTCTTGGTTTGCGGAGTGAGAACATTTTTTAAGAAAATTAATCTCTGCAACGGGATTTTCCTCGACACCTAATTGACCTGGAGGTTTTAAAATGTCTATAGCCTGTGCCTCCTCCTTGGGGAAGCTGTCCACGTCTGCGCAAACTGCAGCAGTATTTATGGAGGCCTCAATGCTAGTTGGATGGATACTCATTTCCCTCGTACACTGATCAGGCACGCAATGGCTACCGTCTTCTACGTTTGCAGTCTTGACATCCAAAATAGAGGCACTTTGACTTCTGGAATTCACGAACAGCTCTTCAGTGCACAAACTATTTAATACGAGTATAAACTGCTTCTGATGATGTGCACACAGTTTAACCATGAATTTTTCCAGTGTTAAACTTGTGGAATTGCAGGGGTCTACGGCTTTTCCCTCTGTTTTCTGTGTGCTAAAAAATAAAATAAAAAAATTAAAGTTAGAAAAAGCAATTACATGCTGCTTACTTGTCAACACATTCCTAGCAAAATTCTTCTCAAGAGACATTGTGCTGCTTTAATGCTCTACCAATATTTATAAAGGAGGAGTGCAAGGATTTAACCTACAAGGCTTCAACTTAACTTAATAAATGATCCTTGAACATTCCAGAATCAATTTTATTCTACTGCTAAACAAATGTGACAATCCCAAAGCCTGAACATCATTCTTTATTTATAATTCAGAGAAAAACCTCAGGGTATCTTATAAAATGGAGGCCAATACACACAGAGAAAACTTATGACTGGCCTAATTAATGTACACTGACAGAGTTGGAAGCCAACACGAAAGAATGTATTGTGGTGAAGCAGTCACAGGAATAATTGGTTGCGCTATTTACGAAGTACACAGGACACAAACCTCCTACCAGGATTGTTACGGTCCTTTAACTGCTCTACAAATTTAGTTTTTGAAGACTATGATCTAAGTGAAAAGAAAGAAAATCGACTGAAACTGACACGTACCGGTAAAGTATGGTTGTTAACTGCAACCCCTAAAATCATACCATAGAAGTCCCTATTTATTTCTTCCTGCTAAAGGGTCATTGTAGCCCAAAACTAATATTTTAGTTCTGTATAGGTTTTGGTTGGCCAACACCCACTCTGGCTTCTTACACCTCTGGGAGACACCTTCAGCAAGGTTTTGTAGGCAATGTTCTCCTTTATGCCAGCTTACTTGGAGTCTCCTCTATCTCCATCAGGATTTGAGCTACAAAGACTCCCCTGTAATAGCCACATCCGGAGCGCAAATATGGGATTCCTAGACAAGGGTTCTCCAAGCTAAACCAAGGTCCAGTTTACCATCCTTTGTCAACAAGAGTAGAAAATGCCTCAGCATCAGTGGAAGTAAATAATGTCACAGGCTTGGTGGTCACTAGTGCCTGTGTTCATTGGGAAGAGGAATAGTGCCCCATCATTGGTGTCAGTGGTAGGAATAGAGTCCCATCATTGATATTAGTGGGAGGAATAGTGCCCCATCATTGGTATCAGGGGAATAGTGCCCCATCATTGGTACCAGTGGGAGGAATAGTGGCCCATCATTGGTACCAGTGGGAGGAATAGTGGCCCATCATTGGTACCAGTGGGAGGAATAGTGCCCCATCATTGGTACTAATGGGAGTAATAGTGCCCCGTCACTGGTATCATTAGGAGGAATGGTGCCCCATCATTAGTATCAATGGGAGAAACAGTGCCCAACCACTGGTATCAGTGGGAGGAATAGTGCCTCACCATTGGTACCAGTGGGAGGAATAGTGCCCCATCAGTGGTATTAGTGGGAGGAATAGTGCCCCATCATTGGTATCAGTGGGATGAATATTGCCCCATCATTGGTATGAACGGGAGGAATAGTGCCCAAACCATTTGTATTAGTGCGAGGAATAGTGCCTCATCATTGGTATTAGACAACTAATGGAAAAGGGAAAGGTCTGGAAGTCGCATGTCTCCGCAAAACCCTGTAAAAAGGTGTATGAGCCTAGTCATGGGGAGTAAACGGAGTATAACATGTTGGGGGCATGGCCAGGTTGGAAGCCCGGTCTGAGGCAGTCATACACCTTTTTACAGGGTTTTGCAGAGATGTGTGACTTCCAGAACCTTTCCCTTTTCCATTAGATGTCTAGAGCTGGGACGGGCTCTGTCCTTGTCAACACTGCAAGCGGTCGCTACATAAGTGGACCCAGTGGAGCCTTGAGTGGCACCTGTCAATTTAGTTTGAAGATTGCTTTAAAAGCTTCAACAAAACTGATTAAAACGGTGGTTTGTGGGAGAATCCTGGAGAGAAATGACATTAAAATTGAATCATAGGGCTCATCAGACTTCCAATATCCCTCTTATTAAGTCTTCCTCTTCCAAATGGCTGGTCTCCTACCAAAATATAAAGTGCCAAGTCCAAACCTTGTCCATTTGACATAGTCTTTTGCCTACATTAAGCAGTTTTGGCAAAACAATATGTGCTTCCCGTGTAGAAAAGGGGTCTATTTCATAATGCCATAACTGGGACAAAATCTGGTAAACTCTAACCATTGAAGATGGAACATCACCATTCACTGGGTATAAAAAGGCTGTGCGGTTAAAATGGCTCTCCCACAGACCCCTGCTATGGCAGATTTGAAGAATATATATCAGCTTTTGCAAATATAATACTAAACCTAGGCTGTGTCAAATTATATCAAAACTTGGTTGAATTTCTTTACAAGGGAAACTTAGGATTTACCAATTCAGGGTCGTCCTGGCCATTCTTAGATATACTGCATGGTACAATATGGGTAAAAGAAGGCTGGGCACCCTGGGTGAATTGGATTTCACTTTGAGAATCGGTGGACTTAAGCTTTAAAACTGGCCACATATGGTTAGCTTTTTCACAAATGCGGAGGATTTAAGGAATGCCCCCTGCCAGGACATTATTGTGACAGCAAAATTGGAACATTTCCCTTTGACAGAATCTGATGATACAATCAGCTTTTACCAAGCGAGGAAGCCCACGTGCCAATTGAAATTCCGCAAACCCCTGCTGGACTGTCCTAATTTTGATCAGTGTATGGCCAGCTTCAAGGGCGTACGTTAAGATGTGGATATCATCAATGTTGAGATGTTGAACAATATACAGTGGGGCAAAAAAGTATTTAGTCAGCCACCAATTATGCAAGTTCTCCCACTTAAAAAGATGAGAGGTCTGTAATTTTCATCATAGGGACACTTCAACTATGAGAGACAGAATGAGAAAAAAAAAAAATCCGGAAAATCACATTGTCTGATTTTTAAAGAATTTATTTGCAAATTATGGTGGAAAATAAGTATTTGGTCACCTACAAAAAAGCAATATTTCTGGCTCTCACAGACCTGTAACTTCTTCTTTAAGAGGCTCCTCTGTCCTCCACTCGTTACCTGTATTAACCACTTGCCGACCGCCAACCGCAGGTTGACGGCGGCAAACTGGCTCGTCATTGCAAATCGCCGTCATACGACGGCGGCTGCGATAACGCTCACTATGAGCGCGCGCGCCGCCGGAGGCGCGCCCGCGCGCTCACTGTGTTCGGGGAGGGCCAAGGAGCGGGTGCGGTGGCTTCGATTGCCGCCGGCTACCCGCGATGGCCCCCCCGGAGTGAAGGAACGGAGGTCCGTGTATGTAAACACGGACCTCCATTCTGTGTGAGGGGGAAGGGCTGTGATCACAGCCTTCCTGTATACGAAGGCTGTGACCACTTCCCTTCCCCAGCTAGGGCAGTCCCCCTACAGTTAGAACACGCCCAGGGAACATAGCTAACCCTTAGAGCGCCCCCTGCAGGTTAACCCCTTCCCTGCCAATGGCATTTGCACAGTAATCAGTGCATTTTTATAGCACTGATCGCTGTATAAATGCCAATGGTCCCAAAAAAGTGTCAAAATAGTCCGACATGTCCACTGAAATATTGCAGTACCGCTAAAAATCGCAGATCGCTGCCATTACTAGTAAAAAAAAAATAAAAATAAAATATAAACCCCAAAAATGAATTCTTATCCTCCGTAAACGCGACCACTTTTGCGCAAACTGATCAATAAACGCCGATTGTGATTTTTTTTATCGCAAATATGAGGAAGAATATAAATCGGCCAAAAACGGTGAAAAAAAATGTTTTTTTATATTTTTTTTTTGGATTTGTATTCTAGCAAAAAGTGAGAAATTTGGTTTTTTTTTGCAAAATTGTCGCTCTTCTTTTGTTTATAGCGGTGATAAGAAATGACGCAGAGGGGACCAAATACCACCAAAAGAAAGCTCTGTTTGTGGGAAAAAAAGGACGCAAATTTTGTTTGGGTACAGCGTCGCACGACCGCGCAATTTTCAGTTAAATCGACGCAGTGCCGAATCGCAAAAAGGGCTCCGGTCCTAAAGCTGGAAATCCTTCCGGGCTGAAGTGGTTAATGGCAGATGTTTGAACTCGTTATCAGTATAAAAGACACAACCTGTCCACAACCTCAAACAGTCAGACTCCAAACTCCACTATGGCCAAGACCAAAGAGCTGTCAAAGGACACCAGAAACAAAATTGTAGACCCGCACCAGGCTGGGAAGACTGAATCTGCAATAGGTAGGCAGGTTGGTGTGAAGAAATCAACTGTGGGAGGAATTATTAGAAAATGCAAGACATACAAGACCACTGATAATCTCCCTCTATCTGGGGCTCCACGCAAGATCTCACCCCGTGGGTCAAAATGATCACAAGAACGGTGAGCAAAAATCCCAGAACCACACGGGGGGACTAGGGTTGCCACATCATCCCTTTAATCCAGGACACATATTAATTACACAGGTTGTTCTGTGGCTGATTAAGGTGGTAATTACTCACTTGGTGCCTTATCTGCATTAAATTAGCCTCAGAACAACCTGTGCAATTCTTATGTGTCCTGGATTAAAGGGATGATGTGGCAACCCTAGGGGGGACCTAGTGAATGACCTGCAGAGAGCTGGGACCAAAGTAACAAAGGCTACCATCAGTAACACACTACGCCACCAGGGACTCAAAATCTGCAGTGCCAGACGTGTCCCCCTGCTTAAGCCAGTAAATGTCCGGGCCCGTATGAAGTCTGCTAGAGAGCATCTGGATGATCCAGAAGAGGATTGGGAGAATGTCATATGGTCAGATGAAACCAAAATAGAACTTTTTGGTAAAAACTCAACTTGTTGCGTTTAGTGGAGGAAAGAATGCTGAGCTGCATCCAAATAACACCATACCTACTGTGAAGCATGGGGGTGGAAACATCATGCTTTGGGGCTGTTTCTCTGCAAAGGGACCAGGACGACTGATCCGTGTAAAGGAAAGAATGAATGGGATCATGTATTGTGAGATTTTGAGTAAAAACCTCCTTCCATCAGCAAAGGCATTGAAGATGAAATGTGGCTGGGTCTTTCAGTATGACAATGACCCCAAACACACTACCCAGGCAACGAAGGAGTGGCTTCGTAAGAAGCATTTCCACCATAATTTGCAAATAAATTCTTTAACAATCAGACAATGTGATTTTCTGGATTTTTTTTCTCATTCTGTCTCTCATAGTTGAAGTGTCCCTATGATGAAAATTACAGGCCTCTCATCTTTTTAACCCCTTCAGCCCCGGAAGAATTTCCCAGGTTAGGACCAGAGCACTTTTTGCGATTCGGCACTGCGCCGATTTAACTGACAATTGCACAGTCGTGCGACATTGTACCCAAACTAAATTTGCGTCCTTTTTCCCCCACAAATAGAGCTTTCTTTTGGTGGTATTTGATCGCCTCTGTGTCATTTCTGATCGCCGCTATAAACAAAAGAAGAGCGACCATTTTGCAAAAGAAACCCAATTTCTTACTTTTTGCTAAAAAACAAATCCAAAAAAAATATAAAAAAACTTTTTTTTTCATCGGTTTTGGCCGATTTATATTCTTCCTCATATTTGTGATAAAAAAAAAAATTGCAATCGGCGTTTATTGATTGGTTTGCGCAAAAGTGGCCGGGTTTATGGATGGTGTGAATTCATTTCTGGGGTTATTTTTTTTTTATTTTTTACTAGTAATGGCGGCGATCTGCGATTTTTAGCGGTACTGCGATATTGCAGCGGACATGCTGGACATGTTTGACACTTTTTTGGGACCAATGACATTTATACAGCGATCAGAAATTTAAATGTCCACTGATTACTGTATAAATGTCATTGGCAGGGAAGGGGTTAACCTGCAGGGGGAGATCTAGGAGTTAACTGTGTTCCCAGGGTGTTCCAACTGTGGGGGGACTGGGCTACCATGGGCATGAGAGATCTAACTGATCCCAGTGACAGGGATCAGTAGATCTCCCATGCCCGCACTAACAGAGTGGGGAACCGGCGTGTTTACATCGGCGGTTCCCCGTTCTTTGCCTGTGTCCACTCATCGCGGCTCGTCGGCGGACATTGGGTCCACACGAGCCACGAGCACACTCCTCAGGAGTGTGGCGGGCGCGCGCCCCCTAGCGGCCACTCGTAGATCACCGCTCTTTTACGGCGATTCGCGCCCAGCGTCCACACTGCCGCCGTAAATAGAAGGTAGGCAGTGTGGAACTGGTTAAGTGGGAGAATTTGCACAATTGGTGGCGGACTAAATACTTTTTTTTTTTTTTGCCCCACTGTAGTTCAGGTTAGTCAATTGAATACGTATAGCTGGAATTTGGTTTGTTATTTTTTCCCATTGTTTAGTGTTCAATAAAATAAAAATTTTAGAACTTGGACTCGCTTTTCATGGACGGATACCTTCATATTGCATCGCAATGAATCTTCATGTCCAAAGCCTGTAATATTTATGTACCTAAGATGTGAAACAAGTCCTGTGGGTCAAATCTGGCCAACCAGGCATGGCTATGTGGCCCTTGCACCCAGAAGGTGGCAGAATACCAATCTGTCACCTTCGGCTCTCACCCTTCACTCTCGTTCCCAATTGTAAAAAAAACAGAAGCCATCTGAGAGAGAACAATCGCCTTTCAAGGTGAGGCAGAGCCACCTACACAGGGAGATACTAGAGTGAGGAAGCCTTGGGATGGGGGTTACACACTATGCACAGTGAACTCCCTAACATTTTATGCAGCACACCTCTGAACTCCGCAGTCTGCACATAGCGCACCCCTGAACTCCGCAGTTTGCACATAGCGCACCCCTGAACTTTGCACGGTTTACGTAGCGCACTCTTGAACTGTGCACATAGCGCACCCCTGAACTCCGCAGTTTGCACATAGTGCACCCATGAACTTTGCACGGTGTACGTAGCGCACTCTTGAACTCTGCACATTGCGCACCCCTGAACTCCGCAGTCTGCACGTAATGCACTCTTGAACTCTGCACTCAGTACGTATTGCACCCTAGATACAACCGGCCCATTGAGGCAACCATACTGCTCATGTGGCTCGCAATGTAATTTAGTTTGACACCCCTGATGTACTGTATTTGTTTCAAAGATTGTAAATACAATTATTTTTCTGCTTGGTTAAACAAGCAAAATAAAAAAAAATCTGGCAAAAAAACCTGAAGCCAATATGAAAATTTGCAATCAATAAAGTGTAGCGCTACCTTATACTTACACAACTGTAGATGAATCTGTCCATAATGTCCCATAGAGTAAAGAAACATAGTCCAACATTCCATAGTGTCTTAAAACTCCAATGAGAGAGGACATGTACTTAAAACGGAGTTCCACCCAGTTAAAAGTCAGCAGCTACAAAGTGTAGCTGCTGACTTTTAACAATCGGACACTCACCTGTCCCACGCTCCAGTCATGCGTCCGCCCGAAGGCTCGCTCTTCTCCCTCTCCCCTCGGCGGTGCCAGCATCACAAGTGTGGGCACCCAGCTTTGGCATGCGCGAGTCGCGCTGTGAATGGTCAGAGTATCTTCTGGGACCTGTGACGTGTCCTAGAAGATCGCCAGGTGGGAGGGGAGGAAGGTGAACTTCCTTCCGGTTCCACGGCACCAGGAGGAAGAGGGACCGGAGACCCTGTGTAAAAAAAAGGGTCTCCAGCCCCCCCCCCCCTCAAAAAATTACATGTAGCATGTCAGGGGGTCAACTTCCCTTAAAACGGAAGTTCCACTTTTGGGTGGAACTTCGCTTTAAAGTGGTGGTAAACTCCACTTTTGAACTTGTACCTACAGGTAATCCTATAATAGGAGAAATTCACAAGCGATGCTTCCAGTGACGTGACCGGCGCATGCGCTCTGAAAAAACTGCATAACTGTGCTGTACCTTCAGAGCTCCGCGCCAGAGCCGAAAGCTCCCATGAGCATGTACAGAAGTGACGTCACCACGACTCCGGACATTCAGTTAGAACTTGCGAACCCGGAAGGAAGACCAGGTGAAGATGGCAAGTGTCAGGTATTAGGGGTGTGCATCTTCACTGGTCTCATGATTCAATCCAATTAGATTCTGCGATGCATCACGATTACTGCTCAAGTGCGCATGGTTAAAAACTTTTTATGCAAAAATTCAAGCAGTCAGAAAAACTACATTTTTCTCCAGTGGCAGAGGGATGGCTGGAATCAGGGGCATGGTGGGGCCATTGGCAGAGGGGTGGCTGGGGCCAGTGGCAGAGGGGCGGCTGGGGCCAGTGGCAGAGGGGCGGCTGGGGCCAGTGGCAAAGGGACGGCTGGGGCCAGTGGCAGAGGGGCAGCTGGGGCCAGTGGCAGAGGGGCGGCTGGGGCCAGTGGCAGAGGGGCGGCTGGGGCCAGTGGCAGAGGGGCGGCTGGGGCCAGTGGCAGAGGGGTGGCTGGGGCCAGTGGCAGAGGGGTGGCTGGGGCCAGTGGCAGAGGGGTGGCTGGGATCGGTGGCAGAGAGGTGGCTGGGGCCAGTGGCAGAGGGGTGTCTGGGGCCAGTGGCAGAGGGGTGGCTGGGATGTGATCAGTGACACTGGCACTCAACTGCTCTTATTGTCAGTCAATTCCCCCTCCTGAGCCTCCTCCATGCTGCCCAGTGTGTTTTTCCCTTCCGGGTCACCTCCCCCAGCTCATCAGCTGACTCTCTGCTTCGGTGAAGGAGAGGGGGCTTTATCCACCATGCAGGCTCTGCCTCTGTGTTTCTCCTGGAGAGGCAGAGCGCTGCACGGACAAAGGGATGGATGACATCATCCGAAATCGATTATTCCGGCTAGCAGCATTGTGAACGTTCGAATCGCGATGCACCGATGCTGCGATTATATTCAACACCCCTATCGGGTATACATGACAGCGATGCGCAGGAAGGATCTGCTCTAAAGCATGGATCCATCCTGCCTTGTATCACTGGTTCAGGCTGGTGGTGGTGGTGGAATGGTGGGGGGATATTTTCATGGCACACTTTGGGCCCCTTAGTACCAACTGAGCATCGTTTAAACCAGTGGTTCTCAACCTCGGTCCTCAAGTACCCCCAACAGGCCATGTTTTGGGAATTTCTCTTAGATAAAATAGCTGTCCAAAAAAAACAATCCATTGACTCAGATTTAAAGCACCTGTGCAAGATAAAGGAAAACCTGAAAACATGGCCTGTTGAGGGTACTTAAAGCAGTTGTATGCTCTCATAAAAAAAAAATCATGTGCATGCGCCGCTGACGTCAGCGGCTGCATGCAAGTGGAATATCTCCTAAACAGTGCAAGTTTAGGAGATATTCATTTTACCTACAGGTAAGCCTTATTATAGGCTTACCTGTAGGTAAAAATTAGTTTTGGGGGTATACAGCCGCTTTAAGGATGGAGGTTGAGAACCACTGCTTTAAACGCCATGGCCTACCTGAGTATTGTTGCTGACCACGTCCACCCCTTTATGACTACAGTGTCCCCATCTTCTGATGGCTCCTTCCAGCAGGATAATGCACCATGTCACAAAGCTCCAATCATCTCACCACTGGACAATGAGGTCACTGCACTCCAATCATCTCACCACTGGGCAATGAGGTCCCTTATACTCCAATCACCTCACCACTGGGCAATGAGGTCCCTATACTCCAATCATCTCACCCCTGGGCAATGAGGTCTCTATACTCCAATCATCTCACCACTGGGCAATGAGGTGCCTATACTCCAATCATCTCACCACTGGACAATGAGGTCACTGCACTCCAATCATCTCACCACTGGACAATGAGGTCACTGTACTCCAATCATCTCACCACTGGACAATGAGGTCACTGTACTCCAACCATCTCACCACTGGACATCTTTGGGATGTGGTGGAATGGGAGATTGGCATCATGGATGTGCTGCCGACAAATCTGCAGCAACTGCATGATGCGATCAGCTTTTTTTTTCTGAAAAAGTTTGTCCCAGATGAAACACTGCTGAGAACAGAAGAGTTCCCCTGCTGACCAAAACAATTATGAATTATGGATCTCTGGGGAGATGAGGGAAGGAAAGTCATGCCAGTTTAGGCAACCCAGCAAAATGGTCCTCAAGACGCCCCAACAGGTCATGTTTTCAGGCTTGCCATTATTTTGATTGATTTGATCAGTTTCACTGCCTTAGTAATTACCACAGCCGCTTCATCTGAGGGAAATCCTGAAAACATGACCTGTTGGTGCTCCTTGAGTTGAGAAACTTTGCTCTAGAACAGTGGTGCTCTAGTACTGCGGCCCGGAGGCAGTACTTTGCTTGCTTTTATCTAGCCCTTGGGACACCAACAGTGGGGCTTTGTTCCTGCCACTCTATTCCTCCCACTGACACCAATAATGGGGCACAATTCCTCCCACTGACACCAATGATGGGGCACTATTCCTCCCACTGACACCAATGATGGGGCACTATTCCTCCCACTGATCCCAATGATGCGGCACTATTCCTCCCGCTGATACCAATGATGGGGCACTATTCCTCCCGCTGATACCAATGATGGGGCACTATTCCTTCTAATGACATCAATGATGGGGCACTATTCCTCCCACTGACATAAATGATGGGGCACTATTCCTCCCACTGATACCAATGATGGGGCACTATTCCTACCACTGACACCAATGATGGGACACTATTCCTTCCACTGATACGAATGATGGGGCACTATTCCTCCCACTGATACCAGTGATGGGGCACTATTCCTCCCACTGATATAAATGATGGGGCACTATACCTTCCACTGACACCAATGATGGGGCACTATTCATCCCACTGACACCAATGATGGGGCACTATTCCTCCCACAGACACCAATGATGGGGCACTATTCCTCCCACTGACACCAGTGATTGGGCACTATTCCTCCCACTGACACCAATGATGGGGCACTATTCATCCCACTGACACCAATGATGGGGCACTATTCCTCCCACAGA
>BLSH010106274.1:1163854-1178598 GCA_018402905.1 Glandirana rugosa
AAAAATAGTAAAACAAGGGTGTTTATCTCGAAAGAAAACCACCATAAACTAGCGGAGACGCAGTAAAGACTAGAGGCGATATTTGTTTTTTTCTGACTTTTAAAACTTTTCTTTTTTGTAAAAAGAAACAAAGACAGTGTTTTTAAACATATTTCATGTAAAAGAGGAAGTGACTGCCCGTGACTACACTGATGTGACTACCCGTGACTACTCCGATGTGACTGCCCGTGACTACTCCGTCATGTCTAACCGTGACTACTCCACCCAGAAATGACGCAGAGGCGATCAAATACCACCAAAAGAAAGCTCTATTTGTGGGAACAAAATGATAAAAATGTTGTTTGGGTACAGCGTCGCACGACCGCGCAATTCTCATTCGAATCGCAACAGCACTGAAAGCTGAAAATTGGTCTGGGCAGGAAGTGTTCTAAGTGCCCGGTATTGAAGTGGTTAAGGTCATGGAGTGGCCTAGTCTTCAGACCTTAATTCTATAGAAAATTTATCGGAGGGAGCTGAATCTTTGAGTTGCCAAGCTACAGCCAAGAAACCTTAAGGATTTAAAGAAGATCTGTAAAGAAGAGTGGACCAAAATCCCTCCTGAGATGCCTCCCGAGATCCCTCCTGAGATGTGCAAACCTGGTAACCAACTAGAAGAAATGTCTCACCTCTGTGCTTTTCAACGAGGGTTTCTCCACCAAGTGCTAAGTCGTGTTTTGCTTGGGGATCAAATACTTCTGCATCTCCATTTATAACATTTGTATTGTGTGTTTTTTTTCTGGATTTTGGTTGATATTCTGTCTCTATCATATAAAATACATCTATGATAAAAATTATAGACCCTTCATTTCTTTGTAAGTGGGCAAACTTACACACTCTGCAGGGGATCAAATCGTTCTTTTCCCCACTGTAGATGTGAGATTTCAGGTTTTTTTTCTTTTTAATAAATTCACAAATATTTCTAAAATTCTGTTTTCACTTTGTCATTATGGGGTGCCGAGTGTAGATGAATGAGAAAGAAAAAAAAAAAAAAAAAAAAAAAAAAAAGAAGAAAAAAAGAATGTAAACAACTGTAGTATCCGGCTGCAACATAACAATGAAAAAAAAAAACTGAAGGGGGTCTGAATACTTTAGCAATGCACTGTAAATACACACAAATGATTTTTAAACGTGTGCAATAAAAGCAAAAGTGCAGAGAAAGGGTTAAGCGCCCAATCTGAAGAACTCGACTCCGACTCGAAAAGCTAGAGCTTGAAATATAGAAATCAACACAAATTTCACCTGTTCAGAAGTTCAATGTTACCTTCATCACCAGCACTCACCCATTGTAATTTTCTAGACAGCGGTTAAAAAAAAAAAAAACAAAAAAAAAAAAAAAACACCAAATACAAAATCCTAAAGAAAAAAATCCAAATAAAACAAAACCACAAGAAAAACAAAGTTGACTGCATTTCTTTAGTTCCAGATAAGTTCATATAACTGATGATACTTTTATATACTTTTTAATACAAAATAGATATACACAAATGCAAAATAAGTCATTTTTTCACAACAAATTTATTAGAAGAATAGTGGTTTTGAAAAGTCTAGCATCCAGTGAGAACTACCATACACAACATTACAGCTGGGAATGTATTATTTTTTTCTTGTTTTTTTTTTTTCTTTAAATGACATGGTCAAATAATACAATGGAACCATTAATCTTTTTTTTTTACACATGCACGACGACAGAATCAGCGCTTTCAACATACAATGCCAAAGAAATTTAATAAAAAGAAACCACATGGAATTTTTTTTTTTTTTTGAAAATTTAAAAGTACTTATCACATACAGTAAGACATATCTTAGTCCAGTCAAAATCAGAACTGCATTAAAAAAATAATTATGTAGTGCAATCAAAAAAAAAATAAAATAAACAAAATTGTGATCATAAGTGCTCTACTACATAAGACATTGATCATAGCAAGAAACGAAAAAAAAAAGTTTTAAATCACACGGTACAAAAAAAAAAAAAAAAATCTAAATAAATATAAACTACAGTACAAGAGAATATTAAATTATACAATTCTGTCAAACTGTAAACAGTATATTGAAATGAGGTCAATAGGTGTGTAGGGGGGGTTCCTGTTATAGTGGAAACATTTTGAATAAACATAAATTATCCAATTATTACAATTTGAAAAACAAAAACTAAAAATATATTAAAAAAAAGGAGTCATATAAATAGCAGTTTGTATTTGTGAACAAAAAGCAAAAATCACAATTATCCTGCTTCACGTTTTAAAGTGTACCTGTTGCCCATTTTGTTTGCGCACTATTAAAAGTATTCAACCCATCTAATCAAGAGAAAACACCGACATCGCTGTTTTTTTACACCCCGTGCCAAAAACTAGAACGGTGTGATGCATATGGTAAGTAAATGAAGCTGTAAAGAGAAGATGTACTGTCTGTCTGGGAACCCAATTGATATTATTTCCTGCAGCCAGCAAATACCTACCGAAATTTTCCTTTCCTGGTGCCAATCCACGGCAGCATACTGCCACACATAGGCTGCCAAAAAATATGATATCAAAATTCTTACCGAAATTCTCCTATCCTGAATAGATGATTACGGTAAGTATCAGATACAATTCTTTTTGTTTTCCCTGATGTCAACTTGCCAGCACATGTATAGTAGCATGCTGCCATGGGCTGGCATCAAAAGCGGAAAATTACTGTATTAGATACATTTTTCCCCTTGCCAACAAGTAGCATGCTGTCATGGATTGGCAGCAAGAAAGGAAAATTATGGTAAGTATTTGTTGTCAACATGGCAGCTTACATGTGATAGTATGTTGCCGTAAATTGGCACTCGGGAAGGAAAATTACAGTAAGTTTTCTCCGACGCCAACTTGACAGTACACATGTAGTAGTATGCTGCCATGGACTGGCACCGTAAAGAGGGAAATTATGGTATTTGATACAAGTTTTTGTTTTCCTGGTGTCAACATAGCAGCATACATGTGGTAGAATGTTGCCCTGAATTGGTGCTCGGTAAGGAAAATTACAGCAAGTTTTCTCCAACGCCAACTTGGCAGCACACGTGTAGTTGTATGCTGCCATGGACTGGCGTCAAAAGAGGAAAATTACGGTAAGTATTTGGTACAATTTTCCATTTTTCTGATGCCACATGTGGCAGTATGCTGCCATGGATTGGCACTAGGAAAGCAAAATTATGGTAAGTATTTGATACAGTTTTTTTTTACGCCAACTTGGCAGAAAACATGTAGTAGTATGCTGCCATGGATTGGCGTCAGGAAAGAAAAATTACGGCAAGTATTTGATACAGTTTTCTGTTTTACCGACACCAACCCTGCAGCACACGTGTAGTAGTATGCTGCTGTGTATTTGCGCTAGGAAAGGAAAAGTTTGGTAAGTATTTGATACAATTTTTCTTTTTCCTGGTGTCAACATGGCAGCATACGTGCAGTAGTATGCTGCCAGAGTTTTGGCACCAGGGAAGTAAAATTTTGGTAAGTATTTAATACAATTTTCCGTTATTCCTGGTGTCAACATGGCAGCATATGTGTAGAAGTATGCGTTCGTTGTTTTGGCGCCAGGAAAGGAAAATTTCAGTAAGTATTTGATACAATTTTCCCTTATGCTGCCTTAGAGCCGATCTTCTTCGACCAGCAGAACAAACATCTAAAAAACTTTAGAGGTTAGTCAAGCAGAATTTTATTTTTTATTTTATGCATCGTGTGCAAAAAATTCATTGTGTGAAGTCTTCTGCTGAACATAGAGGCCACACGACTCTACTGCCTGCCCACCAAACAAAAAAACAGGAGGAAAGAAAATGCAAAAGAACCTCTATCCAGGAGGACTATAAACGTGTGTTTTATGTGTGAGGAGATCCAGTGACTCTATAGGGTGACCCAGGTATTAAAAACTATAAACACTACGGTCGTTACAAAGAACAGCAAAGAGCTGAACGTCAGGAATAATCTAACCTTTGGTTACCAATTTGGTTCTATGTAATTATGGATTCTTAAATTGAGCATAGTAGTCCTCGTCACAGAGTAAGTGCTGTCCCGTCCTGGGTGCTGCTGTAGCAACTTCCTATCTGGTACACTGTAGTCAGAGCCGCTTCGCTTGGCACCTCCACTATTGCGAAAACTGTCTTATTTCAGTGGATGCATGGCATTCTCTCATTGGATGAGGGTAGAATGGTGATGTCACCCCCCCACCCCATCCAATGCATATGTGTTCTGAATGGTGGAAATGCTACTTGGCTTCAGTGTACCAGACGGAGGGGACCATCTTTTGGCAAGGCCTACTATGATAAAAAAAAAAAAAAAATTTTAAAAATTGATTGTTCCTGCTAATTCAGCTTTAAACCCCTTCCCACTACTTTAAGAGGTTCTAAATGGCATTCCGGTCATGTGACCACTGTGATTGGCAGTCACATGATCGGAGAGCTCCCGATCGGGAGCTTTCCGATCGTGTGACAGCCAATCACCTGAATGCCCGCCTCCCGGCTTTTAGAACCCTGAAAGTTCCAGTTGGCAGGAACTGGTTACGCTAGACCTTCCTGAGTGATGTATGTATAGGGGTTGTCACAGTTGACGGCCCCTTGAAAATGAGAACGTTTTCCAGATCCTTCACTGGCTTCAATGCTTCCTGAGTCACCAATTCAAAGTGATGCCTCCCTGGGGAAGTGTCACTGTAGTGAGGCCCTTCTGGGGAAGTGTCCCCGCAGTGACGCCCCTCAGGGGAAGTGTCACCACAGCGATGCCCCTGGGAGGAAGTGTCACCGCAGTGATGGCCCTCGGGGGAAGCGACACAGTGACGCTCCTCTGGGGAAGTGTTACTATAGTGACACAGTGCTACACTGGGGAAGAATCACCATAATGACACTGTAGTACTATGGAGAAGGGTTACCATACTGACACAGTACTACTCTAGGGAAGTGTTACCATAGTAATACTGTGCTACTCCGAGGAAGTGTGACCACAGTGACAGTACAACCCCAGGGAAGTGTGACCACAGTGACAGCACTACTCCGGGGAAGTGTGACCACAGACACAGTACTACTCCGGGGAAGTGTGACCACAGTGACAGTACTACTCTGGGGAAGCGTGACCACAGTGACAGCACTACTCTAGGGAAGTGTGACCACAGTGACAGCACTACTCTAGGGAAGTGTGACCACAGTGACAGCACTACTCTAGGGAAGTGTGACCACAGTGACAGCACTACTCCGGGGAAGTGTGACCACAGTGACAGCACTACTCCGGGGAAGCGTGACCACAGTGACAGTACTACTCCGGGGAAGTGTGACCACAGTGACAGTACTACTCCGGGGGAAGTGTGACCACAGTGACAGTACTACTCCGGGGAAGTGTGACCACAGTGACAGTACTACTCCGGGGAAGTGTAACCACAGTAACAGTACTACTCTGGGGAAGCATGACCACAGTGACAGTACTACTCTAGGGAAGTGTAACCCCAGTGACAGTACTACTCTAGGGAAGTGTAACCCCAGTGACAGTACTACTCTAGGGAAGTGTAACCCCAGTGACACTGTACTACTCTGGGGAAGGGTTACCACATTTGACCATAGGCCAGGCGAGAGGCAGTTAACACAGTTCTGTTCACATTTGAGTATAGACATTCACATCTGCACTTGGGTGTCACAGCGATGTCACTTTTCCCTGTGATTGGCTAGGCTATATTTTGGCTCGCTCTACCCAATGGCTTTTACCACGGTGCATGGGCAACAGGTATGACAAGAAGACAAGGAAGTCTACAGGGTTGGATGCAAAATTTTACAAATTGCGCCAACTGAAAATAACGCACTTCCAATTTCCCAAGTTTTTTTTTTTCCATTTACCAACCAAAGTTAATATTTGTTTCTTTATTTAAAACAGGAACCCCCCCATGCGATCTGGTCAGTAGTAACCGAGTATACAGAATGCCACTCGAAGTTTCTGAGGCACTGTGTGCTGAAGAGTAAAATATGCAGCTTTTTTTTTTTTTCTATAAACCGTTTGGCTGAGTTATACCTGGATACCTGAAGTGAAATTTTTTTTAAACTTGACATTCATCAAGGATGTGCTACAAGCACGTCAAAAGAACAGGAAAACAGAAAAAAAAAAAAGAACAAAGAAATAAAATACAAGTCACTGCTAAGTTTAAGAATAGAGTACAAGTACCTGAATTAAGTGAGTAGTGAGTACAGTGTCCCTGAGGGTTTTTAAGCAGTGTGTACATATGTTGAAATTCCTAAGTTTTAACATCTCAGACTGAAAGCAACAGCAAAAAAAAAAAAAAAGCGATCCCAGACAACCCTTTAAGCAGAGGATACAATTTATGCTAAAAAACAAAACTATTTTTGTACAATTGTTTTTTTTTTTCTTCCTAGCAGCTGTAAACTGCTGTACAAATATATCCCCACTGATCATCCTGACGCATGGGAGTCTGATAAAACCTTACTTTTAAAAAATAAAACCAGGACAAACCGCCCTTCGTAGTAACATTAAATCCTGAAAGTGTTATCAGTTGTACAATCGATCCTGAAAGTGTTATCAGTTGTACAATCGATCCTGAAAGTGTTATCAGTTGTACAATAGATCCTGAAAGTGTTATCAGTTGTACAATCAAGCGGGCTAGAAAGGTTTCCTACCACATGCTAAGCTCTATGCTGGTAGATCGGTGATATTAGTGGTCTCTATTTCACAGGAGAAAAATAAACTTTGCCAAAATGTCAACAATCCGGGAATTTTTTTTTTTTTTTTACCCCCCCCCCCCCATCATGAGCTTTAAAAGCAAAAAAAAAAAAAGTTACAAAAGAGCAACAATTTAAACACAAGAGGGAATATATGAACTGTCAGTTTGAAGGGTTTGAGGGTAGTGTTTAGCTCACCAACGGGAGAATTGGGCCCCGTTCACACTGCTGCATAGTCATGCCACATTTGGGTCCATAGTCCCAGTCACATCAAAGTAGGAGGCTGAATTTTGATTAGTCTATGGCCGGCCTCAGATTTTCCTTAACTCTGATCGAAAATTCACCCCCTTTCTTATACCAGATCTAAGTTAAAGGAAAATTTAAGGCCAGCCATAGACAGACTGAAATTAATTTGGTTCCTTTTACTGGATCAAAGTTAAGGAAAAATCTAAGGCTGGCCTTAGACTGAACGAAATTCAGATGCTTCCTTTTAACGGTTCAAAGTTAAGGAAAATCTAAGGCCGGCCATAGACAGATCAAAATTCGTCCGGTTCCTTTTACTAGGTCAAAGTTAAGGAAAAGTCTAAGGTCAGCCTTAGACTGAACAAGATTCAGCAGCTTCCTTTTCACAGTTCGAAGTTAAGGAAAATCTAAGGCCAGCCTTAGACTGAGTGAAATTCAGTGGCTTCCTTCTAACAGATCAGTTTATGGAACTGGACGAATTTCGATCAGTCTATGGTCAGCCTTAGATATTCCTTAACTTTGTTCTGGTAAAAGGAACCAGACAAATTTCAAAGGCCGGACATAGACTGATCGAAGTTTGTCCATTCGTTTCACCAGATCAAAGTTAAGGAAAATCTAAGGACGGCCATAGACAGATTTTCCTTAACTTTGATCTGGTAAAGAGAACATTCGATCTAGGGCCAACCATAAACTGACTGAAATTCAGCCGCCTCTTTTTAACAGTTTAGACCAGGGTTATCAACCAGGGTTCCTTTAGAGGTTGCTAGGGGTTAATTGAGCAATGAGTAATGTCTTCCTCTCAGATAAGTTCCCACTAACACCATTGATCTTTTTAGCCATCTATAAGAGGGTAATTCTTCCCAATGGCCACAAGTGTAAGGAGCATTCTTTCCACTGATCATCAAACTAATATATCATGAGTTCTAGAGTTGCAATTTTTAAACAGGGGTTTCCCTGAAAAGTTATTTCATGGGTCCCCCTGGGTAGAAGAGGTTGAAAAAGGTTGGTTTAGACTATGGCCGGCCTTACATTTTCCTCAACTTTGACCTTTTAAATGGAACCGGCAGAATTTCGATCAGTCTATGGCCAGCCTTAAATTTTCCTCATCTTTGATCAAAATTTAACCGGTTCCCTTTAACAGATCATAGTTAAAGAAAAGCTAAGACCGGCCATAGACAGAAATTCACCCGCTTCCTTTTAACAGATCAGTCTATGGCCAGCCTTAGATTTTTCCTCAACTTTGACCTGTTAAATGGAACCGGCCGGATTTCAATCCGTCTATGACTGGCCTTAGATTTTCCTTAATTTTGATCTGTGAAAAATTAACAAAATAGATTATGTGAGCCTTCCGAAACAATTTATATCAAATGAGATAGATCATTGCGGTACACAGTTCTTGGTAAGTCCCCTGGATGTAATGAATAAAACCTGAAGGCAAATCTGTTGCGTGGCCATTTTTCTGAATGAGCACCAAAGTTTTGCTTTGGAAGGAATATGAGGAAAACAAAATTTCCATTAAATGAAAAGGCTCATTAAAAGGTTAAGCGATTGTTGACATACTCTTCCCCTCCATAATTTCTTTAACTACCTGTCTTTAAAGATTGTCCAACCTTGGGATAAACTAGTGCCCTGTCCTTCACGCCCTCCGATCTCCATCTAAAACGGGTCTGTTCCATAAAAGTCAACCAAGCAACTGTTGTCCGACTCCCATTTTCCAACAGACCGGATCATTTGTCACCTGGAACTCTATTTATAAATTCTACGTAACGGGCTTTCTATGGCTATAAACCTTTTTGCAACGGGACAATTTCTTGATAAGAAATCACGTACTACTATACACATCCTGCATAGGCTTCTTTGGTGGCTAATTAGTGATCACAACATCCATTGTGATGTTCCTCACCGGGGTGGGGGATAAAATACCGTTCAGCATGGTGCACAACTGGTGCCCTCTGCCGCCACAACCCATTACAGTACACTTCGAAATATCAATGACCAGTCATCTTTTAGGTTTCGAAACCTAAGCTTTTTAGTGTCGTAAATCTCAAAAAGGTACTTTGTAGCATAAAAAACCAAGCCTACAGTATTCCAAAGTGTTTTAAAGGTCATAGTTACGGGTACATACAAATTGTAATTAGTGTTGAAAGTGCCAGTAAACCCCCCCAACCAAGAAAAATTGCCAAGTGCTCTCCAAAAATAAATAAAAAAACACCTCCAATATCCCAACTTACAAAACAAAGACAAACGTCTTTTTCCTCCCTGTGCACGAGTTTAAAAAAAAAAAAATAAAAAAAAAAAAAAAAGAAGGGGGGGGTTGGATTCACCACTTAACTACAGTTTAAAAACGGTAGCACACTAGCTGCAATCTAGAAAAAAAAATCTGGATTTTTTTTTTCTTTGGCAAACTGTAAGCAAATCTAGCACTGGTCCACTGCTAGAAAAATCTGCAGCCAAAAAAAAAAAAATATATAAAAGTGAGAAATAAACTAGCTAAAAAAAAAAAAAACCAAGAGGATGAGCTGATGCGTCAATACTTACATGCTAGACAATTCAGTGACACAGCAATACATTCCCTCGCCTGCATATGGCTCTGTCATAAAAACGGCTTTATTGAAATTGCACTGCTCTCCCTTAAGAGGAAATTTTTTAACTTTTTTTTTTTTATTTAAAACAACTCCTTTTTACTTGTTCTCTCAAACTAAACCTAACCTACGAGTTTAAAAATAAAGTCAACTTTGAGGTATGGATTTTTTTTTTTTTCATCTGTACATAAAAATAATTCAATTTAGTGATCTTTAAAATTAAAAAAAAAAAAGTGACACAGCACAGGACAAAAGAAAATATTTACAGCAGAGTTGTTAACCATTAAAACGGTTTGATTACCAAAAAACAAAAAAAAACAAAAATAGCCCATGTATTCCTGTCACATGACATTGAAAAGTATACGTTCACAAAAGGCATAGTATGCATTTTTTTCAAAAATGTGTACTTACAGTTCACAGATAGGATGGCAGACCTGATCTGCAATAATTATGCTTAAAGATATGCAGCTCAAAATACACACCAACAGCGGAGCATGGACAACTGTGTACTTGAAAAGAGGTATTTTCTTGCTTCACAATTTTTTTTTAATTTTTTTTTATTTTTAACAGTAATTCGGACTGATAATTCAGACCATTTCTGAAAACTTTTTTTTTCTCGCTATATTACTTAAAAAGCAGACTGAAAGGTAGATTGTGTTGTAGTGAGGAAAAAAGAAAGAAAAAAAAAAAACTATATTCAAAGCAGGTCTACTATGGCTCAGAATTAAAAAAAAAAAAAAAAAAAAAAAAAAAAAGATTTAAACCCTTTCCATAGCGAAGTTACATTGCATATTTCAGTCACACTGAATAGACCAGTGTTAAAAAAAAATTAAAGACGCCATCTTTAGTAACTGGATAACTTCATTTACAATCCACCAGCAAAAAATGTCTTACTGATGTCATTTTTTTTTTTTGTAGGGGAGTGTTCCACTGATAAAAAAACAAAAAACAAAAAAACACTAATTCCTAATGCAGAAAGCATAACCACTTGATCTCCAAAAACTTTAAAAAAAAAAATAAAAAAATTGGAACAAATCAAGTCTAAAGTTCCACCAAATAGAACTCCCAAAACAACCTACAGGGCAATGTTGGGGGGGTCATCAAGGGTATGCGAGACGATAAAAGCAGTAGGAATGTTTAAAAATGATATAAGGAGGTTAAAAGGTGCACCTGAATCTTAAGACTGGAAATTTACAAAGTCTACAAGATAAAATATAATTTATTTTTTTTTTTGAAATAAGCAGCTCTCTCTCTTTTCTTAAAAAGTTTATGAAATATTTTAAGGGACCACTATCTACTGTGTCAATCATGCTTCACAAACAGCAATGGCTATTTTGTATTGCAATTAGCAATGGAAATTAGTGCTTCTAAAAGAAAAAAAAAAAAACAACAATTTTTTACCTATGCGTCTGCAATGCAAAACAAGTGCCCTATTTTATTTATTTTTTTAAATATGCTCATTTAAAACATTACTCCTGCAAAGTAAGATTTTTTTTTTTCCCTGAAAAAAGTAACATTTCAGATCTTCGTGGAATGTTCACACATTTTTTTTTTTTTTTTTTAGACAACACACAATACAATCGTCAGGTCTCAAGGGTTTTTTTGTGTTTTTCAAACTGAGATAAAGGTCTGTTTGGTTTAAAAAGGGGGGGGGGGAGAGTAATAAAAAGACACAAACTATTTACATGTTCTAAGCCAAAAATCCAAGTACTACGCGTGTTATCACTTCCTTTAAAAAGCAGCATTAAAGTGCAGGCACACATTTTTGACATCGCTCGATTGTCATAAGCTGAGCCAGGAGGAGAAATCTAGAACCAGGAATATATAAAAGGGCAACTCACATAAAAAGAGAAACATTTATATAATTATTAATATTATACAGAATTTATATAGCGCCAACGTAAAATGTAAATCAGGACTGCTGGATACTTTATTTTTATTTATTTATTTATTTATTAGCGAGAGGTTGGAAATCCAAATTTTATTTTATTTTATTATTCTTTTTTTTGAGTAGGGTTGGAAATCCACATTTTTTTATTTTTTTTATTTGAGGTGTTGGAAGTCCACATTTAATTGAGGTTTTTAGACTTACTTCAACATAAGGATTATTAGGGACGCCCTCCGACTCATTGCACGCCTGTGATGGAGTGCACTTTAGAGAACACTTATTTGACAAAGGCAAAAGGGAGAACCCATTCAGTAGAGCATAAATCCCTCTATAAATTAAAATGCATTTCTACTTTTGCAGTCAAATGTAAGAAAACCTCAAATGTGTGTTATTTATTCCCATTCATACAGCATACCTAACCAAAAAAAAAAATATATATATATATATATATATATCTCTATCTAATGAATGCATATAGATTTATTTATATATATATATATATATATATATATATATATATATATATATATATATATATAAATAATAATATATATTTGTATTAATAATAATACTATTAATATACAGTTGTGCTCATAAGTTTACATACCCTGGCAGGATTTATGATTTCTTGGCCATTTTTCAGAGAATATGAATGAGAACACAAAAACATTCCCTTCACTCATTGTTAGTGTTTGGCTGAAGCCATTTATTATCAATCAGCTGTGTTTACTCTTTTTATATCATAATGACAACAGAAACTACCCAAATGACCCTGATCAAAAGTTTACATACCCTGGTGATTTTGGCCTGATAACATGCACACAAGTTGACACAAAGGGGTTTGAATGGCTATTAAAGGTAACCATCCTCACCTGTGATCTGTTTGCTTGTAATTAGTGTGTGTGTGTATAAAAGGTCAATGCGTTTCTGGACTCCTGACAGACCCTTGCATCCTTCATCCAGTGCTGCACTGACGTTTCTGGATTCTGAGTCATGGGGAAAGCAAAATAATTGTCAAAGGATCTGCGGGAAAAGGTAGTTGAAATGCATAAAACAGGAAAGGGATATAAAAAGATATCCATGGAATTGAGAATGCCAATCAGCAGTGTTCAGACTCTACTCAAGAAGTAGAAAATGAGGGGTTCTGCTGAAACCAAACCACGGTCAGGTAGACCAACTAAAATTTCAGCCACAACTGCCAGGAAAATTGTTCGGGATGCAAAGAAAAGCCCACAAATAACTTCAGGTGAAATACAGGACTCTCTGAAAACATGTGGTGTGGCTGTTTCAAGATACACAATAAGGAGGCACTTGAAGAAAGATGAGCTGCATGGTCGAGTAGCCAGAAGAAAGCCATTACTATGCAAATGCTACAAAGTATCCTGCTTACAATACACCAAACAGCACAGAGACAAGACTCAAACCTTCTGCCACAAAGTCATTTGGAGCGATGAGACCAAAATTTAGCTTTTTTGGCCACAACCATAAACCCTACATTTGGAGAGGAGTCAACAAGGCCTGTGAAACACGGAGGTGGATCGCTGATGTTTTGGGGATGTGTGAGCTACAAAGGCACAGGAAATTTGGTCAAAATTGATGGCAAGATGAATGCAGTTATCAAAAAATACTGGAGGAACATTTGCATTCATCAGCCAGGAAGCTGTGCATGGGACGTACTTGGACATTCCAACATGACAATGATCCAAAACACAAGGCCAAGCCAATCTGTCATTGGCTACAGCAGAATAAAGTGAAGGTTCTGGAGTGGCCATCTCAGTCTCCTGACCTCAATATCATTGAGCCACTCTGGGGAGATCTCAAACATGCAGTTCATGCAAGACAGCCCAAGAATTTCCAGGAACTGGAGGGTTTTTGCCGAGAGGAATGGGCAGCTTTACCATCTGAGAAGATAGAGAGCCTCATCCACAAATACCACAAAAGACTTCAAGCTGTCATTGATGTTAAAGGGGGCAATACACGATATTAAGAACTGGGGTATGTAAACTTTTGATCAGGGTCATTTGGGTAGTTTCTGTTGTCATTATGATTTAAAAAGAGTAAACACAGTTGATTGATAATAAATGGCTTCAGCCAAACACCAACCATGAGTGAAAGAAATGTTTTTGTGTTCTCATTCATATTCTCAGAAAAATGGCCAATAAATCAAATTCTGCCAGGGTATGTAAACTTATGAGCACAACTGTGTATCATTATGAATATATATATAAAAATGTTTGTGTTTTTTTTTTTAATAGGTCTTACCTTTTAGACGATTCTCAGGAAAAATGTCAGAATGAGTCTGTCCCAGGTCTGTCCTGGTAAACATACAATTCAAGAAGTCCAGGCTCTACACCTTTAATCCATTTGGTAGGACAGACCGTGTTCAAATTTGATTACAACTAATAATGAACATCTGCCAGCACAGCACAGACTGGGTTTATAATGACAGACGCAGTTGCCCAGTCCCCCCATAAACAAAGAGAACTACCTAGGATTTTTTCATGCTGGAGGGTACAGAATAGAGCAGGGGTAGGCAACCTGCGGCTCTCCAGATGTTGCAGAACTACAAGTCCCATCATGCTTCTGGGAGGAATTGTAACTGTCAGCCTTGCAATGCCTCATGGGAAATGTAGTTCCACAACAGCTGGAGGGCCAAAGGTTGATTACCCCTGGAATAGAGCATCTAAAAAAAAAGGTAAGCTGCATTTGCAAGTTATGCAATGTGAACGGGGACACAATTTGTCTGCAAAAATGGAAAGACTCTTCCTTAGAAGTATTGGGTAATCTCTAAGGTGGGGAGTGCGGAGGACTCCCAATGATCCTTCTTTCAAAGTAAACCTTTTGGACCTCCGTTATTTGTGCACAATCTAATTTAAAGCCCATCTCCAGGAATTAAAGAAAATCTACCCTTGAAATTGGAATTCATACACTGAAGGGGTTAAATGTTCATTAGGTCTAGAGCAGTGGTCTCCAAACTGGGGCCAGGGGGGCTGGATTTGGCCTTTACCTGGCCCTTGGGCCACTATTCCACCGACACCAATGATAGGGCACCATTCCCTTTACTGGAACCAATGATGGGGCGCCACTCCTCCCATTAAAACCAATGATGGGGCGCCACTGCTCCCATTAAAACCAATGATGGGGCACCACTGCTCCCATTAAAACCAATGATGGGGCACCACTGCTCCCATTAAAACCAATGATGGGGCACCACTGCTCCCATTAAAACCAATGATGGGGCACCACTGCTCCCATTAAAAATTACCCTCGTCACCACGGGGTAGTAACCAAAATTACCCTCGTCACCACGGGGTAGTAACCAAAATTA
>BLSH010106274.1:1288084-1311913 GCA_018402905.1 Glandirana rugosa
TGTAAGGGTATCTGTGAGGATTTGGAACACCTGTCGGAAGGGTCTTCTCCACTTCGACAATATCGACGTTTCCCACCCGGTTGAGTTATAACTTGGGATGTCTGATTCTGACCCTTCGGTAATTTAAGTACACGCACATTTCCGTCCACAGGGTTATGAAAACTGTTATATCACAGATGTCTTTCGGATGGTGTTTAAGGAAGGATTTATTCTCCATCAAGCTAGGTGTGATTTTTATACAGACTAAGACTTAGTGGAAGAGTCAGACTCAGAACAACACTTCTCCCTAATGTCCTCCTACTATGGTTCTGCCTAAATCCATGAATATGAAGATTGGATATATATTCTAAATGCAGCCGGTATAAGTACCTAAATCCGTCTTGGTATCATCCTCCTGTAATCCCTCTTCACAACAAGACTCAGACTGAGAAGGTGATTCAGAATCAGACATATTTTTAGTGTGGATCGAACTACCTCTTATTTAGGAAGGAATTTGTGGTAGGCTTTCTGTAGACACTATATTGTCAAAAGTATTGGGACACCTGCCTTTACACGCACATGAATTTAATGGCTTCCCAGTCTTAGTCTGTAGGGTTCAATATTGAGTTGGCCCACCCTTTGCAGCTATAACAGCTTCACCTCTTCTGGGAAGGCTGTCCACAAGGTTTAGGAGTGTCTATGGGAATGTTTGACCATTCGTCCAGAAGAGCATTTCTGAGGTCAGGTACTGATGTTAGATGAGAAGGCCTGGCTTATAGTCTCAGCCCTAATTCATCCCAAAGGTGTTCTATGGGGTTGAGGTCAGGACTCTGTGCAGGACAGTCAAGTTCCTCCACCCCAAACTCACTCATCCACATCTTTATGGACCTTGCTTTGTGCAGTGGTGAGCAGTCATGTTGGAACAGGAAGGGGCCATCCCCAAACTCTTCCCACAAAGTTGGGAGCATGAAATTGTCCAAATTGTCTCTGCTCTAAAGCCTCGTACACACGGTTCGACGATCGCATACAACAGGTCGTACTCACGACCGTCGTATGCGATATCGATCATTCGTATGCGCGATTTGAACAGTCGAACATACGACGGTCGTACAAGGGAGTTGTATGAGCAGACTAGAAAACTTGGTCGTACCAACAAGCGCTCATACGACCGTTGTGTCGTGTGTACAGAGCAGTTGGTACAACAAAGTTGTATTGTGCAAAACACGCATGCTCAGAAGTCAGGAAAGGCCGGATGCTAATTGCATGCACCTGAACGTTCTTCTGTGCTCGTACGATCGTGTAGTGCAGTCAGTATGCTACATACAACAGCCAACGTACCATTCGACACGGTCGTACTTGCGATCGTCGTCCCGTGTGTACGGGGCTTTACATTAAGGTAAGGACAGATGCATACAATCCAACAAGGGGAAGAGGGTGAGTCATACGTGGCAGTCAATCGTGTCGAAAGTGGCAGTGAGGACGCCGCGATATCGCAGAGGACAGATAGAGCCGGCAAGTCCAGGGAAGATATCCAGGTACGGTGGAACCAGCCTGGTCACGTATGACGTCACCGAGACAGGGAAGGGGTGGAGGCACAACGCGTTTCAGAGCATGGGCGAAGGCCACACTGGGCATGCACGCTCCTTTCTCAAGTGATGACTTTGCTTCATACGCAACGTGCATCGCGCTCCAAGCTGGTTCCACCGTACCCGGATATCCTCCCTGGACTTGCCGGCTCTATCTGTCCTCTGCTATATCACGGCATCCTCACTGCCACTGGAGACACGATTGACTGCCACGTATGACTTGCCCTCTTCTCCTTGTTGGATCGTATGCATCTATCCTTACCTTAATGTAAGTTATCATTGTCTGCTGTACTGCACTATTAAAAATTTGCACTTAGAGGCGTTTTTCCGTTCCCTTTTTTCCATAAAGACATGGATGAGCGAGTTTGGAGTGGAGGACCTTGACTGGCCTGCACAGAATCCTGACCTCAACCCGATAGAACACCTTTGGGATGAATTAGAGCGGGACTGACCTCACAAATGCACTTCTGGAAGAACGGTCAAACATTCCCATAGACACTCCTAAACCTTGTGGACAGCCTTCCCTGAAGAGTTGAAGCTGTTATAGCCGCAAAGGGTGGGCCAACTTAATATTGAACCCTATGGACTTAGACCGGGATGCCGGGAGACTTCCCAATACTTTTGGTAATATAGTGTATATGCGTGCAGCACTACCCCCATAGGGGCTGCAAGTGAAAGGGTTCCCCACTACTGCACAGACAGTCACTCAGCATTTCCTTCTTTCATCCAGACACAGAAATCAGTCTTTGGCTTGGTTTTGTATTTAGGGGGTAATAACTTGCATAGGGGTCGGGGATTATGGGATGCCCAGTGTGACAACAAATTAGCTTCAGGGACACTTCCTCCCTGTTTACAGACTTCTTCCTTCCACCTACACAAACTTTGTTCCTCTTTTGCACAGCTTCTGCTGGTTCTTCCTGAAGGAACTGACCGGCTTCTTGTCAGTTCAGCAACAGCCCATTGCAGGCAGAAACTCTAAGTCCCTTGAAAAGTGGCACTGTATGGTGTGAAACAGCACATCCATCTCCTTCTGCTTCCCTGTGGCCACTGACCCCAGTTCCACTGCTTGCATAAGATGCTAGCCCACCTGGCTGCCACCAGCCGCACTTAGCTGTCTCTGTGTTCCCAGTCCTCCTGACTAACACACAAATGGAGACTCCCCAGGGCAAGGTTTGATGAAGGCTTGGCACACTGCTGTCTTCAAGCAAACACTGCTACCTGTGTGTCCCTGCACCGTGCTGATCTACTCACTCTGCTTGCTCTCTGCGCTGCCTCTCTGGATTGAATGCCTCCAACTGCCTCTAGTGGTGGGATCTATCCAGGCCAGCCTCCCAAGATAACACCCCCCCCCCAGTAAGGGGTCCCGCAAGGGCCACCGGCAGCCTCCCACAGCACTACTTCTCCATCTTCCACCCGACTCCCCTTGCTGACATTGCCTATGTCTATTTATGGGTTTCTTAGTCCCCTGCCAGGACCATTCCTAGTGACTGGCTGCGGGTCCATAAATATTCAAGGCAGCCCCTCCTAACCTCCGGCCACTATTTTCTAGAACGCTCTCCATCATTCTAGAAACGGGGAGGCACCAGAGAGCTGCCAGGGTGAGTCATCCAGTCCTGAACTCTAATAACCCTCACCCAGATTCAGTGACTCAGGTTTATCCAGGAGCCAGACAAATGCTTTTACCTACATTCACTTCTAGTAGCACACACCAGAGCAGTGTTTCTCAACTCCAATCCTCGGGACCCACCAACAGGCCAGATTTTAAGTATTACCTTGGGGAGATGCAGACTAGAATACTGCAATCACTGAGCAGCAAATGATATCACCTGTGATGTATTTCAGTTATCCTGCAAACCTGGCCTGTTAGTGGGTCCTGAGGACCGGAGTTGAGAACCACTGCACTAGAGGGTGCTACATGCTTATCTGTCTTTGTACTGGAAGCACGCTGCACAGCGCATTCCCAGCAGTCTCACCGAGAGCCCCGGGTCCTGTTCTAACATTTGAGACCTGGAACTCCCTATTCCGGGTCACCTGATCACTGTGATAGCCTCTGATTGGCTACTAAAGCGATCAGTCACTGTGAAGCCCATCCCGTGTTTCTCTCTCTCTCTCTGTGAATGGAGAGGAAAGATACATTGTACCTCTCTCTCTCCTTGCAGAGAGAAACAAAAAAGAATTGTGTGTAAAAAATAAATACTAAAAAATAAAGAAAAATACCTAGGTCAAGGTTTGGTCTAGGTCAGTGCCGAGGTTAGTGTTTGGGTCAGGTAAGAGTCATAGGTCAGGGTCAGTATATTTTGGGCATAATTTTATTTATTCATTTATTTTAATTAGTATCAGCGTTCGTGACAGTGTGTTTAAGGAAGGACCAAAAAAAAAAAAAATGTTACATAAAACAACTTACATACACATATATGGTATTACTGCGATCATCAGGAACAGATTTTATTTTGGGTTGTTCTTTGTTGGTAGGTTATGGTAGTAATAAGAGCTATACAGCTAAATTAAAAAAAAAAATATATATATATTTTTTGTACTATTTTGGGCCAGTTTTCCTTTGATAATAATAAAAAAAAAAATCAGGAGATATCCATTTCCCTTTACCAACAAATGAAAGCCCAATTTATCCTGAAAAAATTGTGCTTAGGCATTAACATTTGTTTTACCCTTAGGCGCGAAAGGGTTAAGAACTGCGCATATTACCTAAATATATTACCAACATAAGCCTTTTTCTTAAAGTAGAGCTCCACCCAAAAGGGTAAGCTCCGCTTGTTGGCACCCTCCACCCCCCTCCACTGCCACATTTGGCACTTTTTTGTGGGGGGGGTTTTGACAGGCACCCACTCTCACTTCCAGGTAAGATCACCACGGTAATCTATGACCATTTCCGGCCCATACTCCTCCCCCACCCCCGCCTTCTGGGGGACATACAGGTCCCAGAAGACAGCGGGACCATTCAGAAAGCGCAGCGCGGCTCGCGCATGCACAGCGGGAACCTGGCTGTGAAGCCTAAAGGCTTCACTGCCGGTTTGCCTTGCTTACAATGCAGGCGCCTGCACCCGATTGAAGAATTGGATTGGTGTGCCAACATCGCTGAATCCCCGGACAGGTAAGTATCTTTATATTACAGTATTTGTAGCTGCTGACTTTAAAGTTTTTTTTTTCCAGACTGGAGCTCTTCTTTAATTTTTTTTTCTTTCAGCAGCTTAGTAGATGCCCCCTAAGTATTCTTATGTGGTAGCACAGTGTTGATTTTGACATCAAATTTTGATTTAGTTTTAGTCATAGTCTTTTGACTAAAATGCCATTTTAGTCGTATTTTAGTCTTCTGAATTGTTTCAGTTTTAGTCGTATTTTAATCGACTAGAATCAACTAAAATAGTATTAATTTAGTAGATGAAAATATTTTAGTCGATGAAATCAACACTGACCCTTATATCTTCAATTCTGCAGAACCAAAGTGGCGCAGAGAGGGATTGTTTGTATGCTTTCTGCGGAATGATGTAAAAGAAAGAATCCAGGAGTACTGTATACAGAACTTGGCGCTCCGTGAACTTCTGAACAGTGGAATGGGGGGCTCATGTTTGTTTTTTTTTTGAGGGGGGCACGGCAATCAAGCAACCCCTACAACCCCCCCCCCCCCGGCGGTCAGCAGCATGGCACTTTTCCAGCATCCCCCCCGGCGGCCAGCGGCACTTAACGGCACGCGCCCACCCGCTGTCTGCCCAGCACTTATCCCATCTTAGTGGCGGGTGACAGGCGGGGCAAGTTGTGTCCCAGGCTCCTGTGCCCTCTCATAGAGATGCCGTGCGTCTCTTCTCTCCTCCTCCTAGGCATCCAATAGGTTTGCCTGTCCTTTCAGCCAATCGGGTGACGGGTGTCAGACCCACTTCCTGATTGGCCGGGAGGAGGATCAGTGCAGCGATAACGGATATTCATTCGTTATCGTCACATAACTGTGTGGGCTTCATGTGCAGTGCCCTACACCCGGAGCCCACCCTTTTTTGAAGCCAATTAGAGCCTCTGGCTCTAATAATGTGCTTCAAAAACACCCCCCCCCCCCATTGGAATCCATGCATCCGGCGTCCCTGTATGTAGATCAATGGGACGGACACATAGATTGGGAGGGCGCTGCCCATGCGCCCCTAATGCACGGGCTGCCACTGGTCCAAAGTGGTTGGAGCATTGGGCAAGACCAGAAGATATGTAACATATCCCCTATATCCGACCCACAGCACCAGCATACGGAGGGATACATACAAAGGATCACTGCTGGGGTGCAGTACCGCCATGTTACTATTTTATAGGCTCCTGATATGTACTGCATATAAAAGATTTGTAGGGTAGGGTTCAAATTTCCGGGTCCTAAAATGAAAATATTTTTTTAAAAATAGTACAACGCTCCCCCATCGCCCCTGCACAGACCCCAATGCAATTACACAGCCTAGGGCTTGCATGTGTATGTAAATGTAAATTCAGCCACGTATGTGACGTATCACCGCAAACGTCAGAGTGAAAGCAGTAATTCTAGGGCCATCATTCACAGAATGATGGGGGGGTACCATTTTTTTTTTTTTGGAATTCATAGGGGCATGCAATTTTAAGTGTGGGAATGTTTTTTTTTTTTTTTAAATCATACTTACCTAGGTGGATGCAGTATGGGTCTGGCGCTTCATCTCTCCCCCGCCGGCTCTAAGACTAAGAGAATGGAGCAATCAAACACCGCTTCAATCAAACACCTTTCTCAGGGCTCCCAGAGCAGAGAGCCGGTGACTGTCAGTCAGCAGCTCTCTGCTCTGCCCCCCCCCCCCCCATTGCTCAGTGGAGCGCTGGGCTGAGCAAGGGGATGGGAATGCCTGGCTCAGGCTCTCAGTGGCTCGCTGAAAGGCTGAGTTGGGTGCCAGTCTAGGCATGTGGGCGGATCTCAAACATATGGCCGCGATGGGCCCGAGCCTGGACCAGCTCTGTGACGTCAGCCGACAGCGGGTTTGGCCCACTGTCTGCTGAAAACAGGTCACAGCAGTGCAGCATGAACTGCACTCCTGTGATCCACAGAAGAAGTACAGCCAAATATAAGGCTTGACATGTTTGGTATCAATTTACTCGACACAACCTCATCTTTTATATTTGAACTAATTGAATATTATATTGTATTTTTTTGCAGTAAAATTCATTGTAGTGTGTTCTTTCCTGAAAACATGCATTTGATAAACGGCTGCAAAAAAAACATTCAACATAAAAAAAATGCAGCTGCCACCATTTTATTCTCCAGTTTCATTGGTTCTAGAAAATAGATCATTGTTTGGGGATTTAACCACTTGCCTACTGGGCACTTTTACCCGCTTCCTGCCCAGTCCAATTTTCAGCTTTCAGAGCTCTCACTTTGAATGACAATTGCGTGATCATGTAACACTGTACCCAAATTACATTTTTATAATTTTTTTCACACAAATAGAGCTTTCTTTTGGTGGTATTTAATCACCACTGGGGTTTTTATTTTTTTATAAATAATCTAAAAAAGACCGAAAATTTTGAAAAAAAAAAACTTTTTCCTAGTTTGTTATAAAATTTTGCGAATGGGTAATTTTTCTCTTTCACTGCTGGACACTGATGAGGCTGCACTGATGGACACTGATGAGGCTGCACTGATGGACACTGATGAGGCTGCACTCATGGACACTGATGAGGCTGCACTCATGGACACTGATGAGGCTGCACTCATGGACACTGATAGGCTGCACTCATGGGAATTGATGGGCACTGACAAGCTGCACGGATGGGCACTGATAGGCTGCACTGATGGGCACTGATAGGCTGCACTGATGGGAACTGATACGCTGCACTGATGGGCACTGATATGCTGCACTGATGGGCACTGATGAGGAGGCACTGATGGGCACTGGTAGGCAGCACTGATGGGCACTGGTAGGCAGCATTGGTAGGCGACACTGATGAGGAGGCATTGATGGGCACTGATTGGCAGCACACTGATGGGCACAGTGTCCTCCGGACACTGTGATCACAGAGCATGCCGCCCGCATCCTGTGGCGGACACGATCACGGGAGGCCATTACATGACGGCCTCCCAGAACTAGCCAGCTGCGCTGTAGCCGTAGGTTCGGCTAAATCGCGTTCGGCAAGTAGTTAAATCATTTCTAGGAAAAAAATGTAGATTTTAAAGTATGCAAAAAATAAAAAAAGGTGTTATACTTACAGTTGTGCTAAAAAGTTTGCATCCCCTGGCAGAAATGGTCACATTTTTGGCAGGTTTTTTTTTTATTGGGAGGGTGCATGTGATCGGCATAGGGCCACTGTCCAGACAGAGGGTCAGGGGTCCCGCGGCTTTATAGGGCAGTCAGAGTAGAATGAAAACTCCTCCTACAAGCTTTAACCAGACACTGATAGAAGTCACAAGACTGCTATATACTGCTGATGAGAATATGTATTTAGCCATTTATATTTACTAAAATAATTGCATTTCCACGTTCTGTGTACTATGGGAGAGCAGATATAATCACTGCAGGCTGCTCGGTTTAGTAACACTTTAAAGTGGTTGTCAAGGTAAAAAAAAAAAACACCTGCAAGACAAAGGCATAATGAGCTAGTATGCATCGCATACTAGCTCATTATGAAATACCTTAGCTCGATACTGTTGCAGCGGGGCCCGAGCACCTCTGTGACCGGCGTCATGTTGAGTGTGTCTTCTTCCGGGATCTCAGGCTCCAGCCAATCACAGCGTGATTGGATGGAACCTCGCTGACGTCACTCCCGCGCATGCGCACGGGAGCCGTCATTTACGGCACACTTAGTAAAGAAACTGCCCAGTCGGGCTGTTTCTTCACTGCACATGTGCCGGTAACGTCAGCACATGCATCTATACTGTATATCTCCTGAACCGTACAGGTTTAGAAGATATGCAGGCCACCTACAGGTAAGCCTTATTATAGGATTACCTGGAGGTTAAAGTGGTTGTCATGAGTTGACAACTACTTTAAGGATAGTGATCATATGAAGCGATTTATAACAGAAATACAGATAACAGATGCTCCCCGGAATGTTTGGCCTTGGTACAGACACACACAGGTTACAATCACAATTAAGAGTTCATTTCCCACATCTGTGGCTTTTTAAATTGCAATTAGTGTCTATGTATAAATAGTCAATGAGTTTGTTAGCTGTCAGGTGGATGTACTGAGCCATGGGGAGCAGAAAAGAACTGTCAAAAGAACTGCGTAACAAGGTAGTGACACTTTATAAAGGTGAAAAAGGATATAAAAAGATATCCAAAGCCTTGAATATGCCAGTCAGTACTGTTCAATCATTCATTAATCACTCAGCAAAGAGAGCTGGTAGAAGAGGAGAGAGCCGCCACAGATGGGCCCTGGATCGAGATTGGGATTAGGTAAGTATAAGGTGGGTGAGAGGGCTGTATGCACACTGAAACATTTTTTACCATCATGCAGGAAATGCATCAAGGGGAAAAAGATATTTAAGCTTTATAATCACTTTAGCCACTTCAATACCGGGCCATTTCTGACTCTTTCACATACATGTCAAAATCTGTCATTTTTTTTTTGCTAGGAAATTACTTAGAACCCCCCCAAACATTATATATATATATATATATATATATTTATATATTAGCAGAGGCCCTAGAAAATAAAATGGTGGGTGTTGCAATTTTTTAATGTCACGCGGTTTTTGTGCGACCATTTTTCAAACACATTTATTGCACACAAACACAATATAATACCCATTTTTTTGGTAAAATATAAAAGATGATGTAGAGTAAATAGATGTTGTAGCAAACATGTCACACTTTAAAATTGCATACACCAGTGGAATGGTGCCAAACTACAGTATCTAAAATGCTCCCTAAGCGATGATTTAAACACCTTTACAGGTTGCCAGTTTAGAGTTACACAGGAGGTCTGGTGCTAGAATTATTGCTCTCGCTCTGACATTCCCAACAATACCTCACCGTTTACATATGCATGCATTTGTATGTAAACACGGGGGAGTGGGGCGCTTTAATTATTTAATATTTTATTCTATCCCCAAATATTTTTTTTTTACACTTTAATTTTTTTGTATTAACTTTATTGCTATCAAAAGGAATGAACAACATCCCATGTAATAGCATGGGCCGTGACAGGTCATCTTTATGGAGAGATCTCTCCTCTGGCCTCCAGCTGATTAGTCTGACTGGTGCAGGTGCAGGCATCATCCCGGTATAACCACTTCAGCCTAAGGACGTCCTACAGTCTTGAATTGGTTAATGCAGAGAATGCATTAGGTGGAAAACATTAAGACTTTAAAATCCATTTTACAGCAGCCGTTCTGAACGTGCTTAGGGCTAATGTAACGTAAAGGAATGATTTCCATGGCTCCATCCACTGTCCTGCAATGAGGAATAATCCTCTTATTTTTGGGATATGGGTGGACATGTGACTACCTTCTGTTCTAGGAAGGCTGTGCTATGCACTAATCCAGCTGGAGAGCTTTTAATTACTTTAGCTCAGTGTTCTCCAAACTGCGCCCCTTGGCTTGCCTTTATCGGGTCCTTGGAGCACTGTTCTTATCAGTAATATGGGGCACTATTACTCCCATTGATATAATGCACTATTCCTCCCACTGACACCAATGGCAGGGAACTATTCTTTCCACTGACTCCAACAACGAGGCACCATTCCTTCCACTGACTCCAACAATGAGGCACCATTCCTTCCACTGGCACCAACAATGAGGCACCATTCCTTTCACTGACTCCAACAACGAGGCACCATTCCTTCCACTGACTCCAACAATGAGGCACCATTCCTTCCACTGACTCCAACAATGAGGCACCATTCCTTCCACTGACACCAAGAGGGGGAAACTATTCCTCCCACTGGCACCAACAATGAGGCACCATTCCTTCCACTGACTCCAACAATGAGGCACCATTCCTTCCACTGACTCCAACAATGAGGCACCATTCCTTCCACTGACACCAAGAGGGGGAAACTATTCCTCCCACTGGCACCAACAATGAGGCACCATTCCTTCCACTGACTCCAACAATAAGGCACCATTCCTTCCACTGAAAAGTTAATTAAATCCATGCTTTCTGAGATCTGTGGCTGGGGAGTGAGAACAGCTTCCTCTTCTCCTGAGTCCTTGAACTGCAGCTGGGGAGAGGAGCCGGCTTATCCATCTTTCGTACCCTTATCCAGCTGCTGGACAGACGCATTCCTCCATCTAAGCATGTCCAGTACAGAAATAGGTTCACCAAGCTGAGTCAGCACTCCATAGCTGGAGGTGGGCAAATTACATTGTCACTCCGCACCCATTTCCGATGCGTCAGCCAGGATTTCAGAGCTGTTGGCAGGTACTTCCTGATAGCCCCAGGCAAAGGGAGCCCAGACCTGCTGCTGAGCAGCGTCTAGGAGTATCTGTAGGCGATCTCCAGCTCACATTCCTGAATGGCTAGAAACTCAAAATCTTCCTGTGCCCAGAGCACTTCCAAGGCATTCAGCCTCAGGTCTCTGTACTCCCAGATTTCCTCCAAACGCCACTCCAGATCACTCCCAAAGTCAGGGTCCTTGGACAGCTTTGAGTACAACAGACCCAGGCCACCGTAGCTAAAGCCTTCCGTCAGGCTGTTGTCCGCTGTCCATGGCACACTTGGGCTACATACCAGCGGATGGCTCTGTAGCTCTCATCCAACCACATCTCTGCCTGGACCAGCCTGCTTATCTCCGCTCCTTGTGCGGTTGTTCCCCCCAATAGCAGCATTGACACTTCGTAGTGTGACCAGTACCTTTCCTGGATGGAGGGAAGAATTTTTCCCTGGTGGCGCTGCTCACCGGCTAGTGCTTCATTCCAGAGTTGCCGACGGACAAAGTCATACCATCCCAGCAGGACCTGCACTGACACTGGTCCCCTGTGCTGTATCGACATCTCTCAAAACCTCCTTTCCGCATTCATCTTTCAAGGTAGCCTTGGATCCCAGTGGTGCTTCGGATGTCCCAGACTGCAGGAAGCATCCCAATGCTGCCAGCAAATGTGATGGAACCACTTTGACACCCCGTTTGGGTGCTTCCCTCCACCGAACAGTGTCTCCTGCCCCCAAAATTGTTCTGAGCAGACCGAGAGCTAATACCAGCCCCTTTTACCCCAAGCATTGTATACAGACAAGATGTTGGGTTAGAACCAAAGGAATGACTGTTTATTGAACAGAAAATATACATTTTTATACACTTCAAAAGTAGGTCAGTCACCACATGAACAATAAAACCAAATATTTACCCAAAACATCACACAATGGTTAACATAACCATGTAGAACTGGCACAAGGCTAATTCCATCATAGATACTTCCAAGAGTTAGCCAAGTTAGCCAACAGACAGAAACAATAGGTGACTTAATTAACTTAATGAACAATGGGAATGCACACAGTGGGAGAAAGACACTTGACACATATCTTAAACAGATTATATCAGGAGGCCCCAGAGTCAGGTTGCTTTGAACTGATGATATTAACATCTGCTCTGAGTATCACAATTTAAAGCAGTCATTGCTGGTTTGGGCTTAGAGACCCCAAATATGTATATAGGTCTTCCAGTTCCCAGAGTCTGTGTGTTTTGGGGAAACATGGACTTGAATCCGGAGCAAGAGAACTCCAAGGATCCTCCAGGCACACATCTCCCAAAGAGTAGTGCTCCCTTAAAAGAGTTGTAAAATCTCAGGGTTTTTCGCCTTTAAGCATTAGGGGGAAAAACCTTCTGTGCTGCAGCTGCCCCCCCAGAATCCCCCATTTTCTTACCTAAACCCGATCCAGCGACGAGCAGGAGCCTAGCAGCTCCAGCCGCTGCCTCAGGTCCTCATTGGATAGATTGATAGCAGCAGGAGCCATTGGGTCCCGCTGCTGTCAATCAAATCCAGTGACACGGGAGCCAGGGGGCGGGGCCAAGTCCTGCTGTATGTGTCAATGGCCGCAGCAGCAAGGCTCGGGATTGCGCCCGCACGGGTGCCCCCATGGAAGTCGGCTCTCCGTGGGGGCACCCGATGAAGAGGAGGAGCCAGGACCGCCACCGGGTCACCCCAGAAAAGGAGGATCGGGGCCGCTCTGTGCAAAACCCTTGCACGGAGCAGGTAAGTATAACATGTTTGTTATTTAACCACTTAACGACCACCCGCCTTTAATATACGGCGGTACTTTGCGTGGAATAACGTTGTTATGGCAGCAGATAGCTGCCATAACCCTGGTATTTTCTTTAACAGCGGGCTGTCCGCCTTCAGATAAAAGTGATCAATTTTATCTGCGGTGGGAGAGGAGCCCCCACCACTTTCCGATAGCGGCGGAGCCGATCATGTCCTCTCCCCTTAGAGACATGGAGCCGAGTGAGGGAAAGATGGCCCCTGCTCGGCTCCATAACATTGGATAGCGGAAGCGACGTCAAACGTCACTTCTGCCCAATGCTCTTAAAGGGGAATTTTATTTATTTTTATTTTTTTTCAAATTACATTTATTTATTTTTTTATTGCATTTTAGTGTAAATGTGAGATCTGAGGTCTTTTTGACCCCATATCTCACATTTGAGAGGTCCTTTCATGCTTTTTTTCTATTACAAGGGATGTTTACATTCCTTGTAATAGGAATAAAAGTGACCAATTGTTTTTTTCAAAAGGACAGTGTAAAATAAAAAGTAAAATAAATTAAAATAAAAATTTAAAGCACCCTGTCCCGCTGAGCTCACGCGCATAAGGTCACGCATAGTCCCGCCGTGTGTTCAAACCACACATGTGAGGTATCGACATGATCGTTAGAGCGAGAGCAATAATTCTAGCACTAGACCTCCTCTGTAACTCAAAACTGGTATCCTGTAGAAATTTTTAAATGTTGCTGATGAAGAAAAAAAATTGGGCTAACTTTACTGATGTCTTATTATTTAATTCAAAAATGTGAATTTTTTCCCAAAAAACTTGCGCTTGTAAGACCACTGCTCAAATACGGTGTGACATAAAGTATTGCAATGACCGCATTTTATTCTCTAGGGTGTTTGAAAATATATATATATATAATGCTTGGGGGTTCTAAGTAATTTTCTAGCAAAAAAAATTATATTAACTTCTAATTTAACCAGTTGCGGACCGCCCGCTGTGGTTTGACGGCGGCAACTTGGCTCAATATCTGTGACTGCGAGATTGCGGATGGTGAGCGCACGCGCTCCCCCTATGAGCCAGGGAGCGGGTAGGGTGGACTCGATGTCCCCCGGCTACCCACGATCGCTCCCCCGCAGTGACAGAACGGAAGTCCGTGTACGTAAACAACGGATCTCTGTTCTGACAGGGGGGAAGGAATGTGATCGCAGGCTCCCTGTGTATGGGAGCTGCGATCGCTCTCCTCCCCCACTCAGCCCAGCCCACATACAGTTAGTGGCACATGCCAGAGAACACAGTTAACCAATAGAGTGCCCCCTAGTGTTAACCCCTTCCCAGTCAGTGACATTTATACAGTAATCAGTGCATTTTCATAGCACTGATCGCTGTATAAATGCCAACGGTCCCAAAAAACTGTCAAAAATGTCCGCTGCATTCCCGCTAAAAATCGCAGATCGCCACCATTACTAGTAAAAAATAAAAAAAAATAAAAACTCCAAAAATGAATTCTCATCCTTCGTAAACGCGGCAACTTTTGCGCAAACCAATCAATATACTTTTTTTTTTTCACCACAAATATGAGGACGAATATATATCGGGTAAGACTGATGAATAAATTTGTTTTTTTTATATTTTTTTTTTGGATATGTATTTTAGCAAAAAGTAAGAAATATTGTTTTTTTTTTTTTTAATTGTCGCTCTTTTTTTGTTTATGGCGGCGATCAGAAATGACGCAGAGGGGATCATATACCACCAAAAGAAAGCTCTATTTGTGGGAAAAAAAGGGCGTCAATTTCATATGGGTAAAACGTCGCATGACCGCGCAATTGTCAGTTAAAGTGACGCAGTGCTGAATCGCAAAAAGTACTTTGGTCCTAAAGGGGAAAATCCTTCCGGGGCTGAAGTGGTTAAAGTGGTTGTATCCCCATCTTTCTAATCTTTACCTACAGGTAAGCCTATGATATAATAAGGCTTACCTGTAGGTAAAATGAATATCATATTCACCTTGAATGCAGCCGCTGACATCAGCGGCACATGCGCAGTGAAGTCCCGGTGTATCACGCCGGACTTTGCCGGAAAAGAGGGCTCTCGCGTGCAGGCGCAGGAGTGACGTCTTGCGGCTCCGGCCACTCACAGCGCCGGTAGCCGCGAACCCGGAAGGAACCCCCGAGGGAACATGTCGGCTCCCTCTGCGGGGACCGATCGGCGCTGTCAGATCTTCGTTCTGAGGTAAGTATTTCATAATGAGCTAGTATGCGGTGCATACTAGCTCATTATACCTTTGCCTTACAGGTTTTTTTTTTTTTCCCCAAAGGATACAACCGCTTTAAGTGGTTAAAAAAAACCCGAACCTTTACAATCACTTTAAAGGCCAGGGCCCATAGTCAGTAGGCAAGAGGCTAACCTGCAGTCCCCTCCAAAAGCCCCTGGTTGGGTCTGTCACAGTGCACACCTGCACAGCTACCCGCTGGTCTGCGCCAGTGCACCTGTATGCGCCTTGCAGCACCATCCTCACTATAGGAAAGCCTTCCCTGCCAGTCAGAATGTTATGGCTGATTGGTGTATATTTTTATGTAAGCAAACTGAACATTTGGATGCAAAAAGTATTATAAAATAAAATACGTATAAATGAACACATGGCTCTGTGAGGTTACGCTCTGGAAATAGAATGGAATACGGACCTGGCATGTTTCATGATTGTCTCTCATTGATGTGCTTCTCACCTTTTTTCATTTACAGCGCTCCTGAACACGTTGGCACTCTATGAATTTATAACACAAATCATTTTCTAGCGAGGAGGAAGACCGCCAAGATGCAGAGATGATGTTCCTGTCCATACTTGTGTGTTTTTCTTCTGACACCTAAAGAAATGTATTCGAGAGATAAGAACTGTTTATCCGAGTCCTTGGCAAAACTCATAGTAATAGAAAGGTAAGAGGCCGCATGCCATAAAGGAGGATACACAATAGTCTTTCTCTAAATGTGATGCTTATTTACGCATAAAAATCTTTCAAGGTAAAACATTTTTTGCACTCTTGACTCTTGTTCACAAATCCTTCCTCCGTCGTTATTAGTATTGTAAGACATGCAGCGGGGTTTTCTGGGACTTCTATAAGTGGAAAGGCAAAAAATAAAGCTCACAGTCTGCAGATAATGTAAAGAAAAAAAATAATAGGAAGGATGCTATAGACAAATACATGGAACCTAAATGGTTCAAGTACACAGGCTTCGAATGGTAAAGTGGTTCAAACCCATGCAACTCAACAAGGCATTTCCCCCCAGCTTTGGAAAATTATTTAAAGTGGTTGTAAAGGCTGAACGTTTTTCAGTATCTCTGAGTGCACCCCTCACATTTCGTAAATATATTATTATATCTTTTCATGTGACAACACTGAAGAAATGACACTTTGCTACAATGTAAAGTAGTGAGTGTACAGCTTGTATAACAGTGTAAATTTGCTGTCCCCTCAAAATAACTCAACACACAGCCATTAATGTCTAAACCACAGGCAACAAAAGTGAGTACACCCCTAAGTGAAAATGTCCAAATTGGGCCCAAAGTGTCAATATTTCATGTGGCCATCATTATTTTCCAGCACTGCCTTAACCCTCTTGGGCATGGAGTTCACCAGAGCTTCACAGGTTGGCACTGGAGTCCTCTTCCACTCCTCCATGATGACATCACAGAGCTGGTGGATGTTAGAGACCTTGGACTCCTCCACCTTCCGTTTGAGGATGCCCCACAGATGCTCAATAGGGTTTAGGTCTGGAGACATGCTTGGCCAGTCTATCACCTTTACCCTCAGCTTCTTTAGCAAGGCAGTGGTAGTCTTGGAGCTGTGTTTGGGGTCATTATCATGTTAGAATACTGCCCTGTGGCCCAGTCTCCGAAGGGAGGGGATCATGATCTTCTTCAGTGTGTCATAGTACATGTTGACATTCATGGTTCCCTCAATGAACTGTAGCTCCCCAGTGTCGGCAGCACTCATGCAGCCCCAGACCATAACACTCCCACCATCATGCTTGACTGTAGACAAGACACACTTGTCTTTGTACTCCTCACCTGGTTGCTGCCACACACACTTGACACCATCTTAACTAAATAAGTTTATCTTGGTCTAATCAGATCACAGGACATGGTTCCATTAATCCATGTCCTTAGTCTGCTTGTCTTCAGTAAACTGTGTGCAGGCTTTATTGTGCATCATCTTTAGAAGAGGCTTCCTTCTGGGACGACAGCCATGCAGACCAATATGATGCAGTGTGCGGCGTATGGTCTGAGCACTGACATGCTGACCTCCCCCCACCCCTTCAACCTCTGCAGCAATGCTGGCATCACTCATACGTCTATTTCCCAAAGACAACCTCTGGATATGACGCTGGGCACGTGCACTCAACGTCTTTGGTCGACCGTGGCGAGGCCTGTTTTGAGTGAAACATGTCCTGTTAAACCACTGTATGGGCTTGGCCACCATGCTGCAGCTCAGTGTCAGGGTCTTGGCAATCTTCTTATAGCCTAGGCTATCTTTATGTAGAGCAACTATTCTTTTTTTTCAGATCCTCAGAGAGTTCTTTGCCATGAGGTGCCATGAGAGTGAGAGCGATAACACCAAATTTAACACACCTGCTCCCCATTCACACCTGAGACCTTGTAACACTAGCGAGTCACATGACACCTGGGATGGAAAATGGCTAATTGGGCCCACTTTGGACATTTTCACTTAGGGGTGTACTCACATTTGTCGCCAGTGGTTTAGACATGGCTGTGTGTTGAGTTATTTTGAGGGGACAGCAAATTTACACTGTTATACAAGCTGTACACTCACTACTTTACATTGTAGCAAAGTGTCATTTATTCAATGTTGTCACATGAAAAGATGTAATAAAATATTTGAAAAAAATGTAAGTGAAGTGAGGGGTGTACTCACTTTTGTGAGATACTGTATATATTTTGATTTTTAATTGTTTATTTTTGCAAAGAAAATGCAAAGTGAGTGAACAGAAAAAATATCTAAATGAAATCAATATTTGGTGTAAGTACCCTTTTGGCTTCAAACCAGCATCTGTTCTTACACTTGCACAAAAGTCGGATTTTGTAGGATTAGAGTCAAGTGTATGATTAACCAGTTATGCCAAGCAAGTGCTAATGATCATAAGTTATTAAATGTAGGTTGAAAGACAGGCATTAACTTAAACAGAAACAGCTGTGTTAGAGGCTTAAAATTAGGAGAGAAACAGCCAAACTCTGCTACTAAGGTCGTAATTCTGTATCAGCAAGGTCTCTCCCAGGCAACAATTTTAAAGGAGACTGGGGGTTGAAGATGTGCTGTTCAAGCTCTTTTGAAGAAGCACAAAGAAACAGGGAATGTTGAGGAGCATAGACGCAGTGGTCGGGTAACATTGAGGAGCGTAGGCACACTGGTCAGGTAATGCTGAGGAGCATAGATGCAGTAGTCGGATAGCACTGAGGAGCATAGATGCAGTGGTCGCATTAAGTGAAACTTAATGCAGCAGATAAAAGACACATCATGTTTACTTCCCTTCCACATCGGAAGATGTCCAGCAGTGCCATCAACATAGAACTGGTGGAAACCAGTGGTACCTCATCTACTGTCTGAAGAGGTCTGGTGGAAACCAGTGGGACCCAGGTACTCCTATCTACTGTCCAGAGAAGTCTTGCAGAAACCAGTGGGACCCAGATATTCCCATCTACTGTCCAAGAGAAGTCTGGAGGAAACCAGTGAGACCCAGGTACTCCCATCTACTGTCCAGAGAACTCTGGAGGAAACCAGTGAGACCCAGGTACTCCCATCTACTATCCAGAGAACTCTGGAGGAAACCAGTGAGACCCAGGTACTCCCATCTACTGTCCAGAGAACTCTGGAGGAAACCAGTGAGACCCAGGTACTCCCATCTACTGTCCAGAGAACTCTGGAGGAAACCAGCGAGACCCAGGTACTCCCATCTACTGTCCAGAGAAGTCTGGAGGAAACCAGTGAGACCCAGGTACTCCCATCTACTATCCAGAGAACTCTGGAGGAAACCAGTGGGACTCAGATATTCCCATCTACTGTCCGGAGAAGTCTGGTGGAAACCAGTGGGACTCGGTTCTCCCATCTACTGTCTGGAGAAGTCTGGTGGAAAAGTGAAACCAGTGGGACTCAGGTGCTCCAATTTACTGTCCGGAGAGGTCTGGTGGAAACCAGTGGGACCCAGGTACTCCTATCTACTGTCCAGAGAAGTCTTGCAGAAATCAGTGGGACCCAGTTATTCCCATCTACTGTCCAGAGAAGTCTGGAGGAAACCAGTGGGACCCAGATACTCCCATCTACTATCCAGAGAACTCTGGAGGAAACCAGTGAGACCCAGGTACTCCCATCCACTGTCCAGAGAACTCTGGAGGAAACCAGTGAGACCCAGGTACTCCCATCTACTGTCCAGAGAACTCTGGAGGAAACCAGTGAGACCCAGGTACTCCCATCTACTGTCCAGAGAAGTCTGGAGGAAACCAGTGAGACCCAGGTACTCCCATCTACTATCCAGAGAACTCTGGAGGAAACCAGTGGGACTCAGATATTCCCATCTACTGTCCGGAGAAGTCTGGTGGAAACCAGTGGGACTCGGTTCTCCCATCTACTGTCTGGAGAAGTCTGGTGGAAAAGTGAAACCAGTGGGACTCAGGTGCTCCAATTTACTGTCCGGAGAGGTCTGGTGGAAACCAGTGGGACCCAGGTACTCCTATCTACTGTCCAGAGAAGTCTTGCAGAAACCAGTGGGACCCAGTTATTCCCATCTACTGTCCAGAGAACTCTGGAGGAAACCAGTGGGACTCAGATATTCCCATCTACTGTCCAGAGAAGTCTGGTGGAAACCAGTGGGACTCAGGTTCTCCCATCTACTGTCTGGAGAGTCTGGTGGAAACCAGTGAGACCCAGGTACTCCCATCTACTGTCCAGAGAACTCTGGAGGAAACCATTGAGACCCAGGTACTCCCATCTACTGCCAGGAGAAGTCTGGCAGAAACTAGTGGGACCCAGGTACTCCCATCTACTGTCCAGAGAACGCTGAAGGAAACCAGTGAGACCCAGGTACCCCCATCTAGTCTGGTCAGAAGTGGTCTTTATGGAAGAATTGCCGCCAGAAAGCCAAACCTCCAACGTGGAAACCAGGCAAACCGACTCAACTATGCAGGAAAACATAGGAACTGGGGTGCAGAAAAAAGGCAGCAGGTGCTCTGGACTGATGAATCAGAATTTGTTTTACAAAACATTTTAAAAAGATTTTTATTGAATTTTGGACGTGCAGTACAGGAAAGAAATATACATTGCATACACAGAACAATGGGGTGTTCGTTGGTTGACAAAGATTCTCAAGAGGAAGCTTGTAAAACACAACTTGATGTTATTCAAAATTTAAAAACCCACAAGCAATCCTCCGTCAGCTGACCAATATCTACCAACCTGAAACAGGGGAGCAGGAGTCTGCAAGGTGCCCAATTGGTGACGTTTCATTTACACTATAATGGCAGGTTAGATGAGAAAAGAAAGAGAGGGGTGGACAAGCCGGGGAGGGGACAGTGGGTAAAAGTATATCCTGTGGGGTCCATCCGGTAGCATCATTCTGCTGGTGATGAGTCAAAATGTGTAATGAGTGTCTGCAGCCAATTGTGAAGCAATTGCAATATTGCAACAAACAATTGGACCCTAACTGACGCTTTTGACACTTTGTGGGAGCCAGTGACACTAATACAGTGTTCAGTGCTAAAAATATGCACTGTCACTGTACTATTGACACTGGCTGGGGAAGGCAATCAAAGGACTACTGCCTAACCAGTGTTTGTGTGTACTATGTGTGCTGCTTTCATTAAGGGAAGTGATGGATTTTCTTTTCCATCACTTCCCCTGTCAGAATGAAGCTGTGCATATTCAGGGTTCTCTCCTGTGTCTCTCCTCTGTGATCAGTGGGTGCTGGCAGACATCCACTGGCCAGCATCTGCTGATTGGCTCCTGCTGTGACAAATTACGGCAGAAGCTGCGCGCAAGCGCCCCCTACCTGGATGTGCAGAATCACATATATACAGCAGGGAAAATAATGATTTGATCCCTTGGAGATTGTATAACTTTTCCCTCTTACAAAGAAATGAAGGGTCTGGTGGAAACCAGTAGGACCCAGGTACTCCTATCTACTGTCCAGAGAAGTCTTGCAGAAACCAGTGGGACCCAGATATTCCCATCTACTGTCCAGAGAAGTCTGGAGGAAACCAGTGGGACTCAGATATTCCCATCTACAGTCCAGAGAAGTCTCGTGGAAACCAGTGGGACCCAGGTACTCCCATCTACTATCCAGAGAACTCTGAACGAAACCAGTGAGACCCAGGTACCCCCATCTAGTCTGGTCAGAAGTGGTCTTCAATGATTTGATCCCTTGGAGATTGTATAACTTTTCCCTCTTACAAAGAAATGAAGGGTCTATAATTTTTATCATAGGTGTATTTTAAATGATAGAGACAGAATATCAAACAAAATTCAGAAAAAAAGATGATTCAAATTTTATAAATGGAGTTGCAGTTCAGTGAGTAAAATAAGTATTTGATCCCCAATCAGCCAACAATAATTCTGCCTCCCACAGACTGGCTAAAGTAGGTGCTCATGTGGTACACAGATTAGTTCTGTCAATGTAAGAAGGAGCTCCTAATGACAACTCGTTATGTGTATAGAAGACTCCTCCTGTCCACAGAATCTTTCTTCCATTCAATCCTCACCATCATGGGCAACACCAAAGAGCTGTCAAAGGACGTCAGGGAGAAGATTGTAGACCTGCACAAGGCTGGAAGGGGCTACAAGACCATCAGCAAGAAGCTTGGTGAGGAGACAACTGTTGGAGCGATTATTGGAAATGGAAGAAATACAAAATAACCATCAATCGCCCTCGGTCTGGAGCTCCATACAAGATTTCACCTCATGGGGTGAGGATGGTCATTAGAAAAGTGAGGGTTCAGCCCAGAACTGCACGAGAGGAGCTTGTGAATGATCTCAAGGCAGTTGGGACCTCAGCCACCAAACAAACCATTGATAACACAATACACCGCCATGGATTGAAATCCTGCAGCACCCGCAAGGTCCCCCTCCTCCAGAAGGCAAATATACAGGCCTGTATATTTGCCTCTCTACTAAAAGTACAGGCCAACTTTGCCGCATTGAGGGGCCAATGGATGGGGCCATGTATTGTAAAATCTTGGATGAGAACCTTCTTCCTTCAGCCAGAACACTGAAGTTGGGTCGTGGATGGGTCTTCCAGCATGACAATGACCAAAAACATACCGCCAAGCCAACAAAGGAAGAAGTAGCACATTGAGGTCATGGAGTGGCCTAGCCAGTCTCCAGAACTTAATCCTGTAGAAAATTTATGGAGGGAGCTGAAACTTCCATGAAATCTTAAAGCAGAGTTCCACCAACATTTCACACTTGGCTGCATGCAGATCTTGTTTGCAGGCTAAAAATATTTTTAGCAGTTTTTTTGTTTGTTTTTTTTTCCGGTTGATTTACCTTTTTTTTTTTATATCAAGTTTTATTTGTTTTTTGCTCATAAGGTATAACACTGAACATAGTGCTCTTGTGGCAGAGAAAGAAGAATAAAGCCATGTATAGCATGTAGAACACAAACATAGGTACATTATTATAATCTAATGACCTGCTTGATTGTGGGCAGAAGCTTGGATGTTAAATAGAGACCTAATTGCCCACGGCCCTCTCACCGGGGTGGGGGGGGGGGTCACTCAGATCAGCGTCCTTCAGTAAAATTTCTATAGCAGGTTGATCGTAATAACATGGAGTGCTAGCTGCTTCCAAGGACTATGGCAAAGTAAATGAATAAGAATTAAAGCGGTTGTATACCCCCAAAACACATTTTTACCTACAGGTGAGCCTATAATAAGACTTACCTGTAGGTAAAATTAATATCTCCTAAACCTGTATGGTTTAGGAGACATTCCACGAATCCACTTACATGCAGCCGCTGACGTCAGCGGCGAATGCGCAGTGATGTACCGGTGAAGGCCCGGCGCATAGCGCCGGACCTTGCTGGAAAATCTGCTGGAAACCCAGGCTCCTGCACGCATGTGTGGGGGTGATGTCTCGCGGCTCCGGCCAGTCACAGCGCTGGAGCCGCCTACCTGGAAGGATCCCCCAAGGAAAGATGTCCGCTCCCTCTGCAGGGACCGTGCAGCCCTGTCAGATCTTTGTTCTGAGGTATATCATAATGAGCTAGTATGCGGTGCATACTAGCTCATTATGCCTTCACCTTACAGGTTTTTTTTTTTTTACTGTACAACCGCTTTAATAACAGTATATACAGTACAGACCAAAAGTTTGGACACACCTTCTCATTCAAAGAGTTTTCTTTATTTTCATGACTATGAAAATTGTAGATTCACACTGAAGGCATCAAAATTATGAATTAACACATGTGGAATTATCTACATAACAAAAAAGTGTGAAACAACTGAAAATATGTCATATTCTAGGTTCTTCAAAGTAGCCACCTTTTGCTTTGATTACTGCTTTGCACACTCTTGGCATTCTATTGATGAGCTTCAGGGGTAGTCACCTGAAATGGTTTTCACTTCACAGGTGTGCCGTCAGGTTTAAGAAGTGTGATTTCTTGCCTTATAAATGGGGTTGGAACCATCAGTTATGTTGTGCAGAAGTCAGGTGGATACACAGCTGATAGTCCTACTGAATAGACTGTTAGAATTTGTATTATGGCAAGAAAAAAGCAGCTAAGTACAGAAAAACGACACATAGGTGGACTGAAGACGTGTTGTATTGACTACCAAGGTTGGGGTAAATATTCCGTTCTTTAGTGTGAAGAATTTGGACTGCCGTGTGGACACTTCACTTTTGGTAAAGTCCACTGATGGGGACTTCGAGTAGTTATCTTACGGTTCTCACACGTTTCGTCATTAGTTTCGTTTTCCACCGATGAAACTTCTTGGATCTTATACTGTATAAAAGTCAACAAAGTGTGAAAAAACAATACATCTATTAAGGTGTACACAATTAAGTATTAAAACTACGGAAGTCACACTTAGATGTTAAAAGTATCAGTACTTTTATTTCTT
>BLSH010106274.1:1345070-1367294 GCA_018402905.1 Glandirana rugosa
TTTTATTTTTTACTAAAAATGGCGGCGATCTGCGATTTTTAGCGGTACTGCGATATTGGGGCGGACATGTCGGAACGTTTTGACACTTTTTTGGGACCATTGGCATTTATACAGCGATCAGTGCTATAAAAATGCACTGATTACTGTGTAAATGCCATTGGCAGTGAAGGGGTTAACCTGCAGGGGGCGCGCTAAGGGTTAACTATGTTCCCTGGGCGTGTTCTAACTGTATGGGGGACTGCCCTAACAGGGGAAGGGAAGTTATCACAGCCTTCACGTAAAGGAAGGCTGTGATCACAGCCCTTCCCCCTCACACAGAGCGGAGGTCCGTGTTTACTTACACGGACCTCCGCTCCTTCACTCCGGGGGGGGCATCGCGGGTGGCCGGCGGCAATCGAAGCCGCCGCACCCGCTCCCTGGCCCCCCCGGACACAGTGAGCGCGCGCGCGTGCCTCCGGCGGCGCGCGCGCGCTCACTGTGCGCGATCTGGCGGCCGCCGTCGTATGACGGCGGTTTGCCTTACAGAGCCACTTTGCCGCCGTCAGATGCCGATCGGCGGTCGGCAAGTGGTTAACCTCCCCACAAGGGGTTAAACGGGTTAAAAGTGCCTATTAGCTGCGCTACCAAAGCGGTGTTCTGCGCTTCAGGAGCGATGCTCCATTGTTTGCAAAGATGCAGCTTGCAGGACTTTTTTTTACCGTTCCGCAAGCGCACCGCCCCACTGGGGTGTATTTGGGGGAGTTTTTCAGGAGCTTTTCAGTCCCTATTTTTAGCTCAAAAGTGCCTGGAGAACGTTCTGGTGTGAAAGGGGTCTTATAGTAATGGTGGCGATCAGCGACTTATAGCGGGACTACAATATTGCGGTGGACTTTGGACACTAACTGACACTTTTGCCACTTTGTGGGAACCAGTGACACTAATACAGTGATCAGTGCTAACAATATGCACTGTCACTGTACTAATGAGACTGGCTGTGAAGGGGTTAACATCAGGGAGATCAAAGGGATAATTGTGTCCCTAGCTAGTGATTTTGAGTACAGTGTGGGGGAGGTGCTCTTACTACTGCCGTTCTGATTGTGTAACGAATGATCAGCGGGTGACAGCAGACATTGAGTCCAACATACCCGCCAATCAGCTTCCGCTCTGCATAATCATAATGGGAGTGACCCGCCGGTGGTGAGCACTCGTGGCCGACACCTGGAAGTGCAAGATCACATACTGTATATATATATATACGTGATCCTGCGCACAGCGGCCACCCTATAGCAGTAAAACTGCTATTGGGCGGTCTGAAAGTGGTTAACACGGTATTAAGCCCAAAAGCTAACATTTATGCTGCCTACTAATTCTTAGATGTGATGGCTGCTTTCGTTTTCTTTTTTAGGCTTTCTTTCCTTTATTTTAACCTGATGATCCAGCCAGATTCTGTTGTTTTTCAAAAGCACAAGCTCTCTTCCAGATGTATCAATTTACATGGATGAGCCAAACCATTAAACACTGACAGGGGTGCTTACAAAGGTGAGCTTTTATTTATTTATGTAAGATGTTTTTCTCTTATGTTCATTGACAGACACAGCGCTTCCTTAGACATCACCATAGGGTTATACCGCCCCCTACAGAAGTAGGACACTAGGCAGACAATAGACTTGGCTACACCCATGGGCAGTCCTATGTGGTATACACCACCCCCCCCCTCTCTGCTACAGGACTGGGATCTTTAGTCCTGGCAATTTTTGTGGTCTGTTATTATTTTCTTGAGGATTTTTTTCCTGGTGAGATCTACAAGCAACTGCCGGGCTGGGCAATGGGCTGATCAACAAGTATCCAGTGGTCTCCCCAGTCCGGCCACGATGCCACAGACTCTCTGGTGACCCCGTGGGGTCAGTACCATCTGATTTGCGCCTTTCCTCCTCTCAAACTTCCGCCGCTATAATACATATAAAAATATATATATATATATAAAAAACAAATGTATTCATCAGTTTAGGCCGATATACAGTTGTATGCTAAAGTTTAGGAACCCCTGACAATTTCCATGATTGCCATTTATAAATATTTGGGTGTTTGGATCAGCAATTTCATTTTGATCTATCAAATAACTGAAGGACACAGTAATATTTCTGTAGTGAAATGAGGTTTATTGGATTAACAGAAAATGCGCAATATGCATCAAAACTAAATTAGACAGGTGCATAAATTTGGGCACCCTTGCCATTTTGTTGATTTGAATACTTGTAACTACTTAGCATGGATTAATTGGAACACACAATTGGTTTGTGAGCTCATTAAGCCTTGAACTTCATAGACAGGTGCATCCAATCATGAGAAAAGGTATTTAAGGTGGTCAATTGCAAGTTGTTGTTCTCTTTGATGCTCCTCTGAAGAGTGGCAACATGGGGGCCTCAATACAACTTTTAAATGACCTGAAAACAAAGATTGTTCTACATTATGGTTTAGGGGAAGGCTACAAAGTTATGGCAGAGATATAAGATGTCGGTGTCCACTGTGAGGAACATAGTGCGGAAATGGAAGACCACAGGCACAGTTCTTGTTAAGGCCAGAAGTGGCAGCCACATAAAATATTGGAGAGGCGAAGGATGGTGAGAATGGTCAAAAACAGCCCACAGACCACCTCCAAAGACCTCCAACATCAACTTGCTGCAGATGGTGTCACTGTGCATCGTTCAACAATTCAGCGCACATTGCACAGGGAGAAGCTGTATGGGAGATGGGAAAGAAGCCTTTTCTGCACACAGCCACAAACAGAGTCGCTTGATGGATGCAAACGCACATTTGGACAAGCCAGCTTCATTCTGGAATAAGGTGCTGTGGATTGATGAAACAAAGATTGAGTTATTTGGTCATAACAAGGGGCGTTATGCATGGCGGCAAAAGAACACAGCGTTCCAAGAAAACCACTTGCTGCCCACAGTAAAATTTGGTGGAGGTTCCATCATGCTGTGGGGCTGTTGGGCCGGTGCCGGTACTGGGAATCTGGTTAAAGTTGAGGGTGGCATGGATTCCACTCAATAACAGCAGATTCTTCAGAATAATGTTGAGGAATCAGTCACAATGATGAAGTTACGCCGGGGCTGGATACAACGACCCAAAACACTGCTCAAAATCTACTCGTCATTTATGCAGAGGAACAAATACATTGTTCTGGAATGGCCATCCCAGTCCCCAGACCTGAATATCATTGAACATCTGTGGGGTGATTTGAAGCGGGCTGTCCATGCTCAGCAACCATCAAACCCAACTGAACTGGAGATGTTTTGTAGGGATGAATGGTCCAAAATACATTCATCCAGAATCCAGACACTCATTGCAGGCTATAGGAAGCGTCTAGAGGCTGTTATTTCTGCTAAAGGAGGCTCTACTAAATATTGATGGGATTTTTCTGTTGGGGTGCCCAAATTTATGCACCTGTCTAATTTTATTTTGATGTATATTGCACATTTTCTGTTAATCTAATAAACCTAATTTTACTATTGAAATATTACTGAGTTCTTCAGTTACTTGATAGATCAAAATGAAAACACCCAAATATTTATAAATGACAATCATGGAAATTGTCTGTTCCTAAACTTTAGCATACAACTGTATATTCTTCCTCATATTTTTGGTAAAAAAAAAATCGCAATAGGAATATATTGATTGGGTTGCGCTAAAGTTATCGCGTCTACAACGTATGGGATAGATTTAGGGACTTTTATTTATTTTTTATTGTTTTTACTGGTAATGGCAGCAACCTGTGACATTGTGGCAGACAAATCTGACCCGAAATGACACTTTTTGGGGACCAGTGACATTATTACATTGATCAGAGCTATAAAAATGCAGTGATCAATGTTTAAATGACACTGGCAGGGAAGGAGTTAACACTAGGGGGCGATCAAGAGGTTAACTGTGTTCCCTCAGCGTGTTCTAACTGTAGGGGGGATGGGCTTACTGGGACATGACAGAGATCGCTGTTCCCGATTCCTGGGAACAGTAGATCTCTGTCATGTCCACTGTCAGAAAGGGGTTCTGCCTCTGTACTAGGTGATTGCAGGTCGCCGGGGACATCAACTGCGCCCCACCCGAGGGCACGCTCCCGCACAGCTACGGCGATTCACACAAGAGAGCCGACCTGCCGCAGTAAAATGATGGCGGCTGGTAGGCAAGCGGTTAACTACCTCCCGCTCACTGTATTGGGAAATGACAGACGCAAGGCAGCTCTCTCGTTCTGGGACGATGTCATATGACTCGCTGCACTTGCACATCTGCGGGGGGCACAGTACGGCGATCGGTGATGCTTTCTGTCCCTGAAACAGCGCATCACTGATCTTGGTAAAGAGCCAATGACGAGGCTTTTTATCCACGTGATCAGCTGTGTCGGTTTTCGTGTCCACAGTGCTGGCATGTTAACTGTGGGAAGCTGGCTGTAACCCCTTCCAACTTCATAGCTGGCTTCCCACTGCACATATGCAAACCGCGCCTGTGAATGATCCCGCAGCCTTCTGGGCCTGCAATGTGTCCCAGAAGGTTGCAGGTGGGGGGGGGGGGCTGCTTTATGTCTCTCGCCCCCTTTTGCTTTTGCCACTTTTTTGGGGGGTAGTGGTTACCTGGTTTTGACAGGTACTGCCATGGGAACCACCGTGACTTGGGCCCCTGTAACGGCCTGGGGGCCAGCCGCCTTCCCACCAACTATGGTCCCAGGACTAAGGAGACCCTCTTGTTGGGATTACAAGGAACCTGTCATGGACTTTGGCTGCAGGGACCTTTTCTGACCACGTCCACCTTCTATTTGGTATTTGTTATATTTCCCATTTTTTGAAGGACTGTTTCCGTGTGTTTGCCCCTAAATTACTGATATTATACTGTATGGATGTCTCCTGGAGCAGCCTGGGGGCCAGCCTCCTTCCCACCAACTATGGTTCCAGGACTAAGGAAACTCTCTTGTTGGGATTACAAGGAACCTGTTATGGACTTTGGCTGCAGGGACCTTTTCTGACCACATCCACCTGTTATTTGGTATTTCTTATATTTCCCATTTTGAAGGACTGTTTCCTTGTGTTTGCCCCTAAATTACTGATATTATACTGTATGGGTGTCTTTGTTCCATGTACTCCTATGTAGTCGCCGGGCTGTCTTGGGTGGGCATTGTTTTAGATAATGTGATCAAGCTCCTATCTGATTTTGTGTGGTGTAAATTCTGTGTGAATTTTCAATAAATGGGTTCCTGTCTGCACCTAAGCTAGTGTTGCCTAGTTCTTGTGTGCAATTCCCAGCTATAATACCTTGTTTCTGTGTTCCAGCTGCAAGAAATCAGCTCTCCGGTGGAGATACCCAGTCGGGGTGTCAGGAGTCTGTCACAGGTACCCAATCTCACTTCTGGTCAGTTTTGATCCACCAGAAGTTCTGATCTGCCATCCCGCCCGCCTGCAACCTTCTGGGACACATCACAGGTCCCAGAAGGTTGTTTGACCATTTGCAGAGGGCAACTGGCTGCAAGGAATCACAGCCGACTGCCCACAGTAAACATCCTGTTACCTAGGACCCGAAGACCGGTGAAGAACTGGCCCAGGTGAGGACGGCATTGGATCCCTGGACAGGTGAGTGCCCTTTTATTAAAAGTCAGCAGATGCAGTATTTGTAGTTGCTGACGTTTAATTTTTTTTCAAAAGACAAGAACCGCTTTAAAGTGATTGTAAAGTCTCGCTTTTTTTCTTAAGATAACAAACATGTTATACTTACCTCCTTTGTGCAGTTTGATTTGCACAGAGCAGCCCTGATCCTCCTGTTCTTGGGTCCCTCTTCGCTGCTCCTGGTCCCTCCCTCCTGTTGAGTGCCCCCACAGCAAGCAGCTTGCTATGGGGGCACCCAAGCCGAGCTGCAGCTCTGTGTGTCCATTCAGACACGAAGCTACGGTTTGGCCAAATCCCCTCTCTCTCCTGGTTGGCTAATAGAATTTGATTGATAGCAATGGGAGCCAATGGGGCAGTTGCTGTATCTCAGCCAATTGGGAGGAAGAGTCCCAGATGACCAAGGGACTCATGGACATCGCTGGATGGAGATGGGGCTCAGGTAAGTATTAATGGGGCCGAGGGGGGGGGCTGCTGCACACATAGGGTTTTTATCGTAATACATAAAATGCACCTTCTGCCTTTACAACCACTTTAAGCATGTAAGCAGTTCTCCACATCTTGAGGTTTCCCATATTTGTTTAAAAGAAAACAAAAAAGCAAATGGAATAAAATCGGGTTTTTGAATTGTGGTCAGAATTGCCCCCTAAGGACACTGTGCTGTGCTCCCTGCAGTGGGGGAAATAATGATTTGCTCCCCTGCAGATTGTGTAAGTTTTCCCACTTACAAAGAAATGAAGGGTCTATCATTTTTATCATAGGTGTATTTTATATGATAGAGACAGAATATCAACCAAAAATCCAGAAAAATCACATGATACAAATGTTATAAATGGAGTTGCAGTTCAGTGAGTGAAAATAAGTATTTGATCCCCAAGCAAAACATGACTAAGTACTTGGTGGAGAAACCCTTGTTGGCAATTACAGAGCTACATTTCTTTTACAGTGGAACCTCGGATTGCGAGTAACGGGGTTAACGAGCCTTTCGCAATATGAGAATTAAAAAAAAAAACTCTGACTTGTTTTGCGAGCAGGGTTAAGCCTCTGTGCATGCAATACCGCATGTGGACAGAGGTGCAGGGGCGCTGGTGAAGCGAAAGTGTCAACAGTTCCCGAGCGTTTCCAAGCATCTCCAAGCCTCACCAGTGCCCCCACACCTCTGGCCAGATACGGTATTGCATACACCATGCACCCCCAGACCTCTGGCCACATACAGTACTGCATAGACAAGCAGTCACTGTGGAACAAATTGTTTCCATTGTTTCCTATGGGGAAACTTGCTTTAATATACAAGTGATTTGGATTTCAAGCATTCTCCTGGAGCGGATTATGCTCATAATCCAAGGTTCCACTGTAGTTGGTTACCAGGTTTGCACATGTAGCGCTACCCCTGAAGGAGCCGCTTGAGTATATCTGGTTCTGTACTCTGCCTCTCAAACCCAAGAACAGTCTCAGCCCCTCTGGCACACCCGGTAATAATGTTAGTGTGAACACCACAGTAAAAGGGCACAAATTGTAGTAAACACAGAAATGATCTTTTCTGTGAAATTTCTTAGGAACGGAACAAACATTAGCAGTATGACTGAATAATAGACAAAGATATCTCAAGTAAATCAACCGTGTGATAATGACTGAAGGTTAAGAGTGATAAAACTCAACGATGTTATGTGGCTGCTTTCAGGGGACTCCTCAAGGCGAATAACCCCAAAGCACACAAGTGACGAATTGCAGTAGGAACAATAAAACTTCAATAGGACAATCACCAGCCCCACTTAAGTTGGGTCCAGGCAGGAGGAGGGCAGAGGAATGACCCTTTCTTATGTCAGACCGCTCCCTTCTGTCCCCTGACACCACAGTCCCAAAGAACCGCAAACACTGTACCTAGTTCAGTTAAATGATGTAATTCCCAATTCTGATTACCCCACTCATTCACTATATATCCTGTGCCCTGGGTGCATGTGTGTGCCCGTATGGCACCAGTGACTTTAATCCCTTGAGGTTGTAGTCCCTTGGAAGAAGAAGACCCTGAGTCTTCAGCTAGCTACTTTAGTTGGTGCACTTAGATATCCTGTTGGGCAGGAGTGAATCAAAGTGTACTGTGGAACTCCTGAAGCAGAAAGGACACTTTTACTGCCTGGCAAAGGATAAGTGCAGCACAGTGTTCTACTGGTATAGGCAAAAATAGGCAATGTTGTCTACATGCAGTGTCTTTGTAAGATGGGCAAGTGCCCGCTCACCGATCTTGTGACCAAGACCCAAGGGAGGTGTCCTGTAATAAGCAGGCTCTTCGGGTTGCTCAAATGGCTACCCCACAACCAGAAAACTTCACGCCGTCTGTACAGGTATACCTGGAGAATAAACCCGGGATCCCTCTTCAGGCAGGATGTCCCCGACCAGCCATGGGACTGCGGTAGGAAACAGCACACCAACCCGGGAAGGCAGCGCCTCTCTCCTGGGTCCGGCCTTCTCCCTTGCCTCGTGGTCTCTGCCTTCTCCAAGGCAGCCTTGTTGTGTCTCCATCCTCCTGTAGAAATTACAATGGGGCCACTGATGCTGGGGACTTCATGTCCCAGGATCCTCTGCTGCTCCTGCAGCTCTGGCTGGTGATTCGCTCCTTCCCTCTGCCAATGAGGAAGCAGGGGAGGGAACAGAGCGGGCTGCTGCTTGTGCGAGCGCCGCTCACATACAGTAGAGTGAAGAGGAAAGGAAGTGGGGAGAATTCCCTCAGCTGCAGCTTTGCCTGTGTCCCTCACAGAGCCTGTCAGTGTCCCAGTGGCAGCCGTCGGGAGGCGAGGGGCTTTGGGTGGGCTGAGTGGCACCTGCTACACACACATCTCAGGAGCGATTTTGGTCCACTTTTCTTTACAGATCTTCTCTAAATCCTTGAGGTTTCTTGGCTGTCCCTTGACAACTCGAAATTTCAGCTCCCTCCATAAATTTCTATAGGATTAAGGTCTGGAGGCTGGCTAGGCCACTCCATGACCTTAATGTGCTTCTTCTTGAGCCACTCCTTTGTTGCCTTGGCGGTATGGTTTGGGTCATTGTCATGCTTGAAGGCCCATCCATGACCCATCTTCAGTGTTCTGGCTGAAGGAAGAAGGTTCTCATCTAAGATTTTACAATACATGGCCCCGGCCATTGGCCCCTTAATGCGGCAAAGTAGGCCGGTACCTTTAGCAGAGAAACCTCCCAAAGCATCTGTTTCCACCTCTGTGCTTGACTGTAGGGATGGAGTTCTTAGGGTCATAGTCAGCATTTTTTCTTCCTCCAAACACGGCGAGTCAAGTTAATGCCAAAGAGCTCAATTTTGGTCTCATCTGACCACAGCACTTTCTCCCGATCAGTGTTGCCAACCGTCTGTAAATTTACGGACAGCCCGTAAAAACAGGGCAGTTTTTCGAGTGTCCGTTAAAGTCTGTAGCAGCCAAAAAGTGCCAGTAAAAATTTGCAAATGGAAGAAATACAAAATAACCATCAATCGCCCATGGTCTGGAGGTCCATGCAAGATACCGCCTCATGGGGTGAGGATGATCATGAGAAAAGTGAGGGATCAGCCCAGAACTACACAGGAGGAGCTTGTGAATCATCTCAAGGCAGTTGGAGTCTCAGCCACCAAACAAACCATTGGTAACACAATACACCGCCATGGATTGAAATCTCACCTCACTTTCTGTGGTGGTTATGGAACAGAAATTAAGGGGAAATCTCTACAATTAGACATAGGTGACAAAACTGATGGACTAAATAATCTGCCCTTATTATATTGAAAATAACAGAAATATGTTTTTTTACCTTGCTATCTGCCTTAAATCACATTGCTATTTGCACAGTGTACTTGCGTGTAGCCTAAATACTGAAATTTGCATTGAAAACTGTAATTTTGTAACTTTTGTAAAATGCCAGTAAAAACTTGGCTGTGCCAGTGAATTTTGGGTGTTGTGCCAGTAAATTTCAATCTGGTAGGTTGGCAACACTGCTCCCGATCTACTCTGAATCGTTTAGATGTTCATTGACAAATTTCAAACGGGCTGTACCATGTGTCCTCTTGAGGAGGGCAAACTTGCGGGTGCTGCAGAATTTCAATCCAAGGCGGTGTATTGTGTTACCAATGGTTTGTTTGGTGGCTGAGGTTCAAACTGCCTTGAGATCATTCACAAGCTCCTTCTGTGTAGTTCTGGGCTGATCCCTCACTTTTCTCATGACCATCCTCACCCCATGAGGAGAAATCTTGCATGGAGCTCCAGACAGAGGGCGATTGATGGTTATTTTGTAATTCTTCCATTTGCGAATAATCCCTCCAACAGTTGTCTCCTTCTCACCAAGCTTCTTGCTGATGGTCTTGTAGCCCCTTCCAGCCTTGTGCAGGTCTACAATCTTCTCCCTGACGTCCTTTGACAGCTCTTTGGTGTTGCCCATGATGGTGAGGATTGAATGGAAGAAAGAGATTCTGTGGACAGGAGTCTTTTATACACATTGTCGTTAGAAGCGCCTTCTTAAGCCCCGTACACACGGTGCAATGGTCGTATGCAAATAGTCATACGACCGCTTGTTGTACGATTATCCGATCATTAGTAAGCGCGATTAGAACAGCCGACGTATGACGGTCATACAGCGGAAGTTGGATGAGCAGACTAGAAAACTTTGGTTGTAGCAACAAGCGGTCGTACGGGCGTTGTACCACGTGTACAGAGAAATTGCTCCAACAAGTTGTACTGTGCAAAGCACGCATGCTCAGAAGTCAGGAACGCCCTGAAGTGTCATGTAAACCTACGTTCCTAATGCACAAATTACATGCACCTGAACCTCTTCTTTATACGCTCATAACACGTCACTAAGTTCTGCTTGGTCGTACGATCGCTTAGTGCATGTCAGTATGCGAGATACATCAGCCAACATTTGGGCTGTTCGGTCGTACGACCGTCGCACTGTGTGTACGAGGCTTTACATTGACAGGGCTAATCTGTGTACCACATGAGCACCTACTGTAGCCAGTCTGCGGGAGGCAGAATTATTGTTGGTTGGTAGGGGATGAAATACTTATTTTACTCACTGACCTGTAACTCCATTTATAACTTTTGTATCATGGGTTTTTTTCTGGATTTTTGGTTGATATTCTGTCTCTATGATATAAAATAGACCTATAAAAAAATCATAGCCCCTTACAAACTTACAAAATCTGCAGAGGATCAAATCATTATTTTTGGTTGCTGCACTTGTTTCAAAACTTTTGCAACTTCTACTTCTGAGCAATAGAATTTTTTACACAAACAATTGAAGTGCCATCCCCTCAGTCCAGCAAAAATCATTTGTGGCAAGAAAGAAAATTCACAGACAAAATGTCCTATTATAATCCGAATCTGTGGCCCTGACGCCTATTTGTTTAACATGATCATTCATTAATTCCTGGCATTGGTTAAATGGGAGGTGAGCATCTCTCCATCATGTCACCTCTGCCCATCAATCCGTGTTTTTCACTCCACAAGGCTCTTCGCGTTCATAAATTAATACATTAGTCTCTCCATTTGCGCAGTTTTTGTCTCAATAATGCTTTTACCTTGCATTGATTTCAGATTTACGTGTTCACGTATCATAATATATCCACCTTGTATTTAGCCGTGCATTCACTCCATCACCTTGTATGGAGGATAAGATGAGCGCGGCCGCCTATCACCTTAGTGGAGTTTTGTGTTCTGAAAGCTTTTAAAGTTTCACCTTGGAACATCCTTTTTTTTCCCCCTCATTGAAATTATTAGTCTTCTATAAAGATAATGCAACATTTAATGCTGCTAATTGAATGGTGTTTTAAATCACTTAAATCTCTACGGAGAAGAAAAACAAGCGTTGTCCTCAGCCTTGCATCTATTTGTCATTTAAATACGAATTCTGAATGACGGATTAGGAATTGTGACCTCACCATTGTCGGTACGCATTTATTTTTCTGTAGCCCGAGCCCCTCGTGTCACTCGATAATATTTTTTTCATCGCCGTTTAGTTTACTTTTTAGGACCAAAGAAGAATTATCCGGTGAGCGGGGTGGCATCTGAATCTGCAGCATCGGACAAAAGAGGTATGAGACCAGGGCCGGTTCTACCACTAGGCGGAGTAGGCAGTCGCCTAGGGCGCACTGCCGCCTAGGGGCGCCTGGCCACTGTTCATCTGTCACTGGCTACTCTGCCTTGATTCATGTAAAAACTGACCCTGTCTGACTGAGATAATGCGATTGTATTATCACATGCCATTTACAAATATACATAGAAATAGTGACTGATCTTCCAATAACCCCCCCCCCCCCCCCCTCCGCACTCACCCCCCGTGATGCTGTATTTGATGGGCACAGGTGAAGCTGTACTTGATGGGCACAGGTGAAGCTGTATTTGATGGGCACAGGTGAGGCTGTATTGCTTGGCGCTAGTGAAGCTGTATTTGATGGGCGCTGGTGAGGCTGCATTTGTTTGGCGCTGATCAGGCTGTAATTCATTGGCGCTGATCAGGCTGGGCAGGGAAAAGGGGGTGGAGCCAAGGGGGCTGCAAAATGAGGTTTCACCTAGGGTGTCAAAAATCCTTGCACCAGCCCTGTATGAGACCCAAAGCCAAAAATTTCACAAAAAATATTACCAAAAGTATTGAGACGCCTGCCTTTACACTAGAGCTGCACGATTAATCATATTAAAACCGGGGTCTCGATTCACCCCCCCCCCCCCCCCCCAATCTCCACCAGGCCTTACCGTGATTTTCAGTGCAGTTAATGGAATCCAACTTGCTGGGCGACTCAGCGCGACTTGACTGTAATAGAAGTCAATGCAAGTCACCTGAAGTCTCACCAGGAATCTTTTTTTTACTCGAGTCTCTCCTGTCTGGGCAGACTGCCAAGTCTGAGATCATTGCTGATAAAAGAAGCAAAAAGCTACTAGGTTTCAAATGATCAAAGGGTTGAACTCCGGTGTATAGAAGAGTTTAGTTTAACCGTTTAAAGACTAAATCTTTTTTGACATTTGTTGCTTACAAGTAAAAATCCAGTATTTTCTGTTAGAAAATGACTTAGAACCCCCAAACAATAATATATATATAAAATGTGCTAAATAGTCCGCGCTAAGGACCAAAAAACTCTATTACATATACTAATCCTTATGACTCCCTCCAGGGGCCCAAGGATAAATGCTGCGCCACCCTATGTGTTGTTCAACCAAAGTGCCAATTGCTACAAACAAAATAAAAACAAAATCATATTGAATACTGTGCAAAATTACTATAATGAATGTGACCATCCAGTACAGTCCATGAATGTAAAAGTGCTCACAGTCATTCACATTCATTATAGTAATTTTGCACAGTATTCAATATGATTTTGTTTTTATTTTGTTTGTAGCAATTGGCACTTTAATATATGACACAGTATATTGATTGGTTGAACAACACATAGGGTGGCGCAGCATTTATTTAGTTTTCTGATTAATATATATATATATATACATATATACCCTAGAGCAGCCTTTCTCAACCTTTTCAACACTGAGGAACCCTTGAAATAATTGTCCGGTCTCGGGGAACCCCTGCTAAAAATTAAAAATCTACAACTCATGATACATTAGTGTGATGGTCAATGGGAAGAATGCTCCTTACACTTGTGGTCATTGGGAAGAATTACCCCCTTACAGATAGCTAAAAAGATCAATGATGTCAGTGGGAATTTATCTGAGAGGTAGAAATTGCTCATTGCTCAAGGAACCCCTAGCAACCTCTGGAGGAACCCTTGGGTTCCACGGAACCCTGGTTGAGAAACCCTGCCCTAGAGAATAAAATGGCGGTTGTTGCAATATTTTATGTCACATGGTATTTGTGCAGCGGTCTTTCAAGCACAATTTTTTGGGAAAAATGACCCTTTCAAAAAAAAAAACTAAACATTGCTGTTAGCCAATTTTTTCGTATGTGTAAGATGTTACGCCACGAGAATCGTGATCTTTATTCTAAGCAAAAAAATAGTGATTCTCATTTTGGTCAGAATAGTGCAGCTCTACTTTACACACACATAAATTTTAATGGCATTCCAGTCTTAGTCCATAGGGTTCAATATTGAGTTGGCCCACCCTTTGCAGCTATAACAGCTTCAACTCTTCTGGGAAGGCTGTCCACAAGGTTTAGGAGTGTCTATGGGAATGTTTGACCGTTCTTCCAGAAGAGCATTTGTGAGGTCAGGCAAGGATGTTGGATGAGAAGGCCTGGCTTGCAGTCTCCGCTCTAATTCATCCCAAAGGTGTTCTGTCGGGTTGAGGTCAGGACTCTGTGCAGGCCAGTCAAGTTCCTCCACCCCAAACTCGCTCATCCATGTCTGGCGTGGCAGGCATGGTGGCAGGGCAGGCTTTTCTACTCAGGCAGCTTTGTTAAGAAAATTAAAGTGGTTGTAAAGTCAGAAGGTTTTTTATTATAATGCATTCTATGCATTAAGATAAAAAACCTTCTGTGTGCAGCAGCCCCCCTAAGGCCTCATACACACGGACGTTTTTTGACGCCGGCGTTTTCTGGCGTTTTTTGCAGCTCTCCATGTTAGTCAATGGCCCCATAAAAATGCAGACGTTTTTGAGCTGTAGATGGCGTCGGCGTTTGTGAGCTGAAACTAGAACCCACGACCAGTGCGTTCTGAGGCTGTAACGTTTTGGCATTTTTTGACGCCGACGCCACAAAACTCCAACTAACGCCAACAAACGCCACCTAATATTGTACCGGCGTTTTTTGACGCTGACGTTTTTAGGTTGAAAAATAGCAGAGGGATGATTTTTTTAAAAAAACGCCTATTGACGCCGATGCTCATTAACGCCGATGCATAACGCCCATTTTTTTTCCTTGACGTCGGGCCCGACGTTTTGTTTATTTTTTTAAGAAATGTCCCTGTGTATGAGGCCTTATACTTACTTGAGCCCCATCCTCATCCAGCGAAGTTGCACAAAAGACTCGGCTGTCTGGAACTCTCCCTCCTGATTGGCTGAGACACACTACAGGTCCCACTGGCTCCCGCTTCTATCAATCAAACTCAGTGAGCCAATGAAGAGAGAGAGGGGGCAGGGCTAAGTCATGGCTCTGTGTCTGAATGGACACACAGAGCAGAGGCTCGGCTCAGGTACCCCAATAGCAAGCTGCAGGAGGGAGGGGCCAGGAGCCCCGGTGGGGGACACCCCTTGTGACGTCACAGCCGGTGGCATGATGGGGTGGTGATGTTGCAAGGGGCGTGGCCTCTAAATGATGTCATAGGTGGCCACGCCCCATGTCTATATAAGTAATGGCACACGGGCGGGCCTAACATTACAGCGGGAAGCGTCAGGAGAAGATCAGAGGAAGAATCGGCAGAAGGAGAAGACAGCGGAGAGAGGAGAACTGGCAGCGGGAGAAGACATCAGCGGAGGGAGAAGAATCGGAGGATGAAGACATCGCTGGAGGGAGAAGAACGGAAGGAAGATGTCATCAGCGGAGGGAGAAGAAATCGGAAGGAGAAGAGATGCCAGAGCTGCTTTAATAAATTACTTTGTCAAAAACCTGTGTGCTGTTTTTATTTTTTGACACTTTTTTTTAGGTGATTGGGTAGGGGTACAATGTACCCCATACCCATTCACATAAGGTGGGAGGCAGGGATCTGGGGGCTCCCTTGTTAAAGGGGGCTTGCAGATTCCGTGAAGCCCTCCACCCGCAGACCCGGGAATCACCGCCCAAGGTTGTCGGGAAGAGGCCCTTGTCCCCATCAACAAGGGCCCCCCTGTCCCAAAGCACCCCCCCCCCATGTTGAGGACATGTGGCCTGGTATGGTCCAGGAGGTGTGGGGGGCGCTCGCTTGACCCCCCCCCCCCCCCTTCCTGACCTGCCAGACTGCTTGGATAAGGGTCTGGTATGGATTTTGAGGGGGGGGGGGCTCTATGCCGTTTTTTTTTTTAACTTTAAGGATTCCCCTTCAAGATCCTAAGAGCAAAAGTCGCATGTTAAAACGATATTCCGACTTTGATCCGAGGTTCCTCTATATGCTGCCCCTCCGCCCCTCCTATCCAGTTTAGTTGTCTTCTGCTGTTCCCAGGGTCCCTGTGTGCCTCCCTGGTCCCCCCACAGAGCTGCTGTCTCCCCCCTCCTCTCCTGCCAGCTGCTGTAGAAGATGAGTCATTGATGGAGAGATGGGAACGGGTCGGTAAATTTCTCATTTACCGGCTCCTTCCTTTTCTGAATGGACAGAGTCAGTGATTGGTACCAATTGGTTCATTCATACCTGAAGCATAGTAAACTGTTTTTACTATACTTCCATTTCTAAATGAATGGGAGGCTCGGTGAACAGCTTTTCTTGTCCATTCATTCTGTGCAGCTGAGGCTACACAGATGGAGATTGAGGGCTGAGGTTTGTTTAGACCCCTGATATCTCATCAAAGCTCCTAAAATAAATTGTAAAAAATGATAAAAAATAAAATTGTAACAGAAATAAAATGAAATGGTAAAAAAAAATAATAAAAAAAAAACTACAGACACCAGTGAGGGAACTCTCAGGATTGCAAAGGTTGCAATTGTGACCGGGCCCTGGCATTTCACCACCATGGAGTGGCCCGAAGATGGCAGAAAGGGAGCCCGCTGCGGTACCGCAATAAAGGGACCCACGATGGGAGTAAAGGGCCCCAGGATCAGCAGGAAGAGGGAAGGGCCCTGGCATTTCACCACCATGGAGTGGCCCGAAGATGGCAGAAAGGGAGCCCGCTGCGGTACCGCAATAAAGGGACCCGCGATGGGCGTAAAGGGCCCTAGGATCAGCGAGAAGAGGGAAGGGCCCTGGCCAGGGGTCAGCGGGCCCTTCATATTTTCTTGCACCGGGGCCCTGAAGGTTCTCGTTACGTCTCTGCAGGGCAGGCTCAAGTTTTACAGCATAGATAAAATATGATACCAATCATGCCAAATGGTAAAATGTCACGATGCCAGGCTAGTTGCTGGGCCGTCACCCTCAGATGATCTTGCCCCCCAGGATGGGGAAGGAAAGGGGGGAAGGAAGAGTGGGAGAAAGGAGGGCTTTCCGGGTTCACACTGAAGGACCCATCTCCAATATACAGAAGAGGGGTGAAGCATCGCGTGGCTTTGGGTGAGCAAAAATGGTATTTCGTTTTAGTTGTTATTTTTTTTTTGTAATAGCAGCGATAATTGTGGGGAGGGGGGATTGCCCAAAGTTCACCTTTAATTGAAGTGCCTCCTTTATTTTGGTAGCTATCTGCATTCCATTATCATCACAAAGGAAGCCTTGCAAAATGGCAGTTGCAGTTCTTTCCTTCCGTTGTCCCTTTGGTTTCCTCTTAATGTCTGCAGACATTATATTGTCTGAAACAGGAAAATATATGCGTGTTTTATGCTGTATAGAATGTTTAGATGAAAGATAATTAATACAACTTAACAGAAAATGGAGCCCACTTATGTGAACTCTTTGTGTCAAGGTAAATGAATGTATTCTGAATACCTGCAAAAAAGAAATACCATTCACTTTTGTTTTTATTTCACTCTTCCTTAGGTTGGACTGTAGATGCGGATAAATTGAAGGTCAAAGGGATTTATCAGCACTTACAAAAAAAAGAAATGTTATTCTTTGCTCACCAGGCTGTATTTGCAATTATCATTTTAATAAAGATGCAAGAATAGGACTTGTAGTGTGCGCTCTTTTGTAAGGAGAAATAGAAAGAAAAATTGGGAGCTTGGAAAAAAATATGGAGGCACATAGTTCAAAAATACATCCATTATTTCATGTGGCGTTCCGTTCAGAAATAGTGATTGGGTACCGGTTGTTTTACCCCCCCCCCCCCACAGGCCCAGGGGAGGGCTGGCCCAGGGGGTAGGGTGGCAATTGCCCCCCAGGCCACCCTAACTTACATTTAAAATGGCCGATGGCTGCTGCCCGCTCACACTTTTTTTTTCTTGTGGAGGAAGGAAATAGGGCCCAGGGGCGCAGCCACCAACTAACTGCAGGCAAAGGGGGGGCGCCCAGGAACGGCCCTACCATGGATCCCGCTAGGCCCATTGGGTGGGCATGGATGGTGAGCTGATTCGGTGGTTCAATGGGCCACTTGACTGGACTTGCCCCCCAGGCCTACGGCTGCCAGCCCTCCCCTGCACAGGCCTCATTGCTGGAGGGCTTTTCTGGTCCCCCAATTCCTGCACTGGAACAAGTCACATAGATTGATTCACTTCACCGGCCCACTCTTTGCTTGAAGTCCATTTGCTTGGCATTCTTTATTTTGTCAGTTATCCCACCCTTTGCAGCTATAACAGCTTCACCTCTTCTGGGAAGGCCGTCCACAAGGTTTAGGAGTGTCTATGGGAATGTTTGACCATTCTTCCAGAAGAGCATTTGTGAGGTCAGGCACTGATGTTGGATGAGAAGGCCTGGCTCACAGTCTCCTCTCTAATTCATCACAAAGGTGTTCTATCAGGTTGAGGTCAGACCGGTCAAGTTCCTTCACCCCAAATTGTCTTTATGGACCTTAAAACATCAAGGGGGAGAGAAATCCGCTCCAGGTGGGTGTAATGACTTCAAAGTGCTGTGTGCTTGTCCGGTCCGTGAGCCGATATCCATGAAATCCAAAAACAAGCAGACAGCACCACAGCTACTTCCGAAGATAATGCGTTTATTGGTTTAAAGAAGACATACATACATGTCAAATCATGTCCAATGGAAGATACATCATAAGGCACAGGTATTGACGCGTTTCACGGATTACATCACAAATTACATCCGCTTAGTCATAGATTATGACTAAGCTTTATGGACCTTGCTTTGTGCAGTGGTCCAAATCATTTGGTGGAGGGGGGGATTATGGTGTGGGATTGTTTTTCAGGGGTTGGGCTTGGCCCCTTAGTTCCAGTGAAAGGAACTCTTAAGGCGTCGGCACACCAAGACATTTTGGTCAATTTCATGCTCCCAACTTTGTGGGAACAGTTTGGGGATGGCCCCTTCCTGTTCCAACATGACTGCGCGCCAGGGCACAAAGCAAGGTCCATAAAGACATGGATGAGCGAGTTTTTGGTGGAGGAACTTGACTGGCCAATTCCCAATTTTCGGAAGGATTCGAATTTGGATTGGTCGAAAAATTATCCACCAATTCAAATTCTGTGTAAAGTATAGCTGGTTGTTAACCACTTGCCGACCACCCGCCACAGTGCGACGGCAGCAGAGTGGGTCGTTATCGCAAACTGCCGTCACCTGACAACGGCTTAGATAACTAGTATTGTGAGCGCGCTCACTGTGTTCCGGGGGGCCAGGGAGCGGGTAGGGCGGACTCAATCTCCGCCGGCTACCCGGGATGCCCCCCCCCCCAGTGAGAGAATGGAGGTCTGTGCATGTAAACACGGATCTCCTTTCTGACGGGGGGTAAGGACTGTGATCACAGGCTTCCTGTATATGGGAGCCTTGATCACTCCCCTCCCACTGCCAGCCCAGCCCCCATACAGTTAGAACACACTGAGGGAACACAGTTAACCCTTAGAGCACCCCCTCCAGGTTAACCCCTTCACTGCCAATGGCATTTACACAGTAATCAATGTATTTTCATAGCACTGATCGCTGTATAAATGCCAATGGTCCCAAAAAAGTGGCAAAATGGTCCGACATGTCCACCGCAATATCGTAGTACCGCTAAAAATCGCAGATCGCCGCCATTACTAATAAACAATAAAAAATAAATAAAAACCCCAGAAATGAATTCTCATCATTCGTAAACGCGGCAACTTTTGAGCAAACCAATCAATAAACGCCAATTGCAATTTTTTTTACCAAAAATATGAGGAAGAATATAAATCGGCCAAAAGCGATTTTGTTTATAGCGGTGATCAGAAATGACGCAGAGGGGACCAAATACCACCAAAAGAAAGCTCTATTTGTGGGAAAAAAAGGACACCAATTTAGTTTGGGTACAACGTCGCACGACTACGCAATTGTCAGTTAAAGCGATGCAGCGCCGAATCGCAAAAAATGCCTTGGTCCTTAACTGGGAAATCCTCCCGGGGGTGAAGGGGTTAAGGATGCAGCGGCCGGCTTCCCGGCCCTTAAAAAAACAGCTGTTCTTCACACAGGTAATGTGTGGTTTGTTTCCACACTATGGACAGTTGAATTATAGTGGTGCGTGGGTAGCTGCTGCCTCCACTAATAATATCTACCAAGGTAGTGTCAGGAATGATGTTAAAATGTAAAAAAGTGGATATGGTGCTGCTTATTTATCCAAACCGTGCTAAAATCCAAATTATATATACACAATGTGCAAAAAAGCATACAGTACCTCACAGAAGTGAGTACATCCCTCACATTTTTGTAACATGTGACAACACTGAAGAAATGACACTTTGCTACAATGTAAAGTAGTGAGTGCACAGCTTGTATAACAGTGTAAATTTGCTGTCCCCTCAAAATAACTCAACACACAGCCATTAATGTCTAAACCGCTGGCAACAAAAGTACACCCCAAGTGAAAATGTCCAAATTGGGCCCAATGGTGTCCCTGGTGTCATGTAACTCGTTGTCAGGCTGCACTGATGGGCACAGATAGGCTGCACCGATGGGCACTGAAGAGGCTGCACCGATAGGCACTGAAAAGGCTGCACTGATGGGCACTGAAGAGGCTGCACTGATGGGCACTGATATGTTGCACTGATGGGCACTGAAGAGTCTGCACTGATGGGCACTGATATGTTGCACTGATGGGGCAGCACCGATTATCAGGGTACTGATGATCAGTGTAAATGGCCCCTGTAACTGGAGAGCCGGTTTTAGGCTTTTATTTCCTCTGACATTGACATCGTTGAGGAAAGGAAATGCCTATAAACCGGCATTTGTTTTGCATGTGATCAGCTGATGACATGGTAAAGAGCCTACGCCATCGGCTCTTTACCCTGATCGGTTATGTGCTGGGGCACACAGCTCACCACCCATTGCCACGCTGCACGCCCCCCGGGGGGGGGGGCCCGCACGAGCACCACCGTGTGAAAGACATCATATGACGTCCAGTCAGAACGGGAAAGCACTTGACCAGCTGTGAATCTGCTATAGGTGGGAAGGTGTTAAAAAAAGAAATACAAATCAGCTGCTACAAATACTGTATTATAAACAAACACTCCCCAGTCCAGGGATCCAGCACTGTCCTCACCCGGGGGGTGGTTTTTCACGGGTCTTCAGATCCCTGGTGCCACCATCTTGGCTGAGTGAGCCTGCTGCTTTGCAGCTGGCTCCCCAATTGTGCATTGTGGAACTGTAGCAAATGGAGCAGGCAGAAGCGGTGGTCAGAAAGCAAGCCGAGGTCAGTACAGGCAGAGTTCAGGGAGTAGTCAGGCGAGCTGGGTCTATAACTGGAGATGGGATACAGGCTCACAGATTCCCAGGACAGAGGAGGCTGAAGACAAAGCAGCACTGAACCTGAGCACTCGCTAAGTTTAAATAGCCCATTTGGCGCTTCTATCTGGTACGGGTACACCTGACCATGCCGACGTGCACGCACGCATTTGTGTGCGCACAAATAAATATTAGCATGTGCCAGTGGCGGTCATTTATAAGGGGCGCAGGAGCGCCGCCCCCCTAATCCATGCACCCGACCCCTAATCTCCACGCAGGACATCAGAAGCATTGGATTTCAATGGGGTTTTTTTTTTTTGAAGCGCATGATTAAAGCCCGAGGCTCTAATTGGCTTCAAAAAGGGTGGGCTTGGGGTGCAGGAGCCCACCCACTTGTGTGACATTAGCGAACTAATATTCCCTAATGTCCTCCAACTTTTCCTCCCAGTCCTGAGGCCCGATTGGCCGGGAGTCCTAAGAACTGATTGGCTGGGAGTCCTAAGGCCCTATTGGCCGGGAGGAGAAGCGACCCCCGGGACTCAGGAGGATGCGGGGGGGGGGGGGAAGCCGCGGAAGCCGTGACCTGGTTGGGGCAAGTGCGGGGCTGGCGGACGAGCGATCGATCGATCAAGCGACAGGGGGAATCAAAAATTGAGCACCAGCAGCTGTTGGCATGTGCCCAATTCTTACATCCACGAGAAGGAATGTAAATTAGCCTGTGAAGATGCACCAGAGCCCCCCCCCAGAGGAGCCATCTTTTCTACTGGCATGCCCATCCTGACAAGGGCTGTAATGAGGAAGGTGGCAGGGCCTGCGTCCCTTTAGACATGATTTCCCTTTGGGAGTATCTCATGAAAAATGACATTTGTGTTGAAGGTGGTGCCCAAAATATGACTTGCATCTTAGTGCAGACCTCTGGGAAAATCAGTGAGCCAATTACACAAGCAGGAAAAAACAATTCTGGGGGGGGACCCCAAAAATTGAGCGCCAGCCGCCACTGGCATGTGCCCAATTCTTACATCCACGAGAAGGAATGTGGATTAGCCTGTGAAGATGCACAGGAGTCCACCCAGAGGAGCCATCTTATCTACTGGCATGCCCATCCTGACAAGGGCTGTAATGAGGAAGGTGGCAGGGCCTGCATCCCTTAAGACATGATTTCCCTGATGTGTTGCAGGGGATGCCCAAAATATGACTTGCATCTTAGTGCAGACCTCTGGGAAAATCAGTGAGCCAATCATACAAGCAGGAAAAAACGTTTCTGGGGGCCGTACGGTCATC
>BLSH010106275.1:4915-20537 GCA_018402905.1 Glandirana rugosa
CAAAAAAAAAATAATTCCCCACATAGCACAAATCTCCCCCCCAACAAAAAACCCTAAATCCCCCCTCCTAGCACAAATCCTCTTTCCCCTCCCAACACATATCCTAAAAAATCAACACTCCCAACACCACCCCCCCATAACATTTCCCCTACTAGAGCAATTCTTACCCACTAATGCCTCCCATGCAACACAGATCCCCCCCATCTCCTCGTGCCGCCCTCCACCACATATAATACCACAGTGCCCAGGGCAGCCGTCCCTTCTGCCCACCCCTTGTCCCAACCCTGAAAACATTTCCCTTTTGGAAAACCACCATGGTGGGTGACTTCTCCAGTAATGGCAGTCAAGTCTTCAGTATATTATAGTAGAAGACGGATATTCAGGTCTTCCAACCAAACATCCTACCCTCCAGTCCATGCTGGGAGTCATACTTGTGTCTGGCTCCCTACTTGGACTCCGATGAAGAAGAACATGAGAAGCTCCAGGATACTTCTAATGAAACCTTCACATTGGATACAAGTAACCATACACAGCCACATATTTACAAGAGATCTGGTTGGAAGGGTCTTAATTTGTGATGTAGAGCTTGGGATCACTGGAAGCATTTTCACCCACACCAGGGAATAACATGGCGGTGCGTCCCAGTGGTGGGTGGATGAGAATGGCCTGGGATATGATAACGATTCGAGCCTGTAATAGATTGTGCCTGTTTTTTCATTTGTCCTAGGGGCCCCATGAAATGCCAGAGTTTGAGGTGGCCCCGGAGAGCCTGAACCCTCGTCAGATCCTCCACCGGTACTGGGCGTGTTGGTCGCAGTGGTACAAATATCAGCCGCTGGACCACATACGGGAGTATTTTGGGGAAAAAGTGGCTATATACTTTGCCTGGCTGGGTACGTAACCTGCAGAAATCGGTAGACGTAGATCTAGTGATGTCATAGTACAATCTATTATAGTCCCGCCTTTCCCTTTCCAGGTTTCTACACTGCCTGGCTGCTCCCGGCTGCTGTTGTTGGGACCTGTGTCTTTGTTTCCGGCCTTCTGACCATGGGGAGTAATACAGCCGCGTGAGTGTGAGGGCCCCGCCACGTCTTGTATGAATCTGACCATACTGAAAAGGCGAAAAGGTAACTGCCACTTGTTATTGTACCCCGCAGACAGCAAGTTTGTGACAGCGGAAAGGAGTTCCTGATGTGCCCCCTGTGTGACACCTGTAAGACCTGGTACATCTCTGAGATCTGCCCCATGGCAAAGGTGGGTGGAAAGGAGGCCCTTGTGAATGGCTGTTCATGGGAGATCCCTGCTCAACCCCAAATTGCATCTTCTAGGTTGGGTATCTGTTTGACCACCCAGGAACGGTCTTCTTCAGCGTCTTCATGTCCTTCTGGGCAGTCACTTTCCTGGAGTATTGGAAGAGGAAGAATGCAACCTTGGCCCATCACTGGGACTGCATGGACTTCCAGGAGGAGGAGGTGAGGATAAATGTCCCATGATTGTGAAGATTTCATGCATGACCCCCACATGGTTCAGAGCAACAACCTTCACTCTAGTCATGGCTTTGTACGCAGTGCCCTATCTATATATGTGTCTTGACAAACTGAGCTGTTCAACCCAAGCCAACGTTTGTCAGGCAACAAATTCAAGTTCTCAAAGTGTTTCTAGGTGATGTGGGAGATTGAATTCCTCCAAAAGCCTTCTGGATCCATAGCTGGGGTTATTAACATTCTATGTTCAGCCAACTCAGATGGGTCCTGTTAAGGCTCTACTTCTCCAGATATTTATAGGAGGTTTCTTCTTGTCTTGAATGTGTCTATTCTGACCTTCTCACCTATGTATGTCCAGGAGCCCCCACGGCCAGAATTTGCAGCGATGGCCCCACAGATGGAGCAGAACCCAATCACAGGAGTGAAGGAACCTTACTTTCCAGACAGAGATCGTCTCTCTCGAATCCTCACTGGATCCATGGTGATTGTGATCATGGTGAGGCCCTAGGATTCTCCAGGGGTTGTTGAAGGTTTTATCAATTACTATTATCAACAAAATTAGTTTTTGGGGGAAGTAATGTAGGGGTGCACTAAATGCTGGATAGACTAACCTAAGCTTGCTGTAATTGGGGCATTAACAACGAGACTTTCCTCTAATATGTCATCTCCAAAAAGTGAGCCACTGCCTCCATCTATAACTGGTCTATATAGTAAGGAGCGTTGGAGGGCATCAAGTAACTACAAACAGCCAAGAGAGACTCGAGCTGCCCAAGTCGGTCTAGAGACCATGGCCCATGAAGGAGGTCACCAGCTGATCTAAGGCCAGTAGTGGGGGGTATATAGAGCAAGTGATGTTGTACTTTAAGGGTTGTTCCTGACCACAAGTTCTAAACCAAAGTCTACGAGACCATTTGGTCAAAGGAGCACAGCTCATATTGTCTTCACCCAACATTTCCTCCTGGACTTCAAAAAGGACATTTAGCAGAATTCCACTTCTTCATTATAACCTATGGCAAAGTTTGGTTCTCCAAAAAGGCCCACCAGACGTAAGTAACGAAGTATGTGCTAGGGTGGCTAGAAACATGAATGGCCCCTCTTCTATAAAATCAGTTCTGAAAGTCCCAAGACATTTTAACTTTCTCTTGCCTTATCTGCAGGGAAAGAATTACTCATGTTGGATCATTTGGAGGCATCACCATTATCAAGTGAGATGCCATATTAGCTACAAACAGCCAAGGAATATTCCAAGGAAAAACCAAGCTCAACTTACCAATTGGGCTGGTTTCAAGCTGGTTGGTAAGTTGAGCTTGGTTTTTCCTTGGATTATTCCTTGGCTGTTTGTAGCTAATATGGCATCTCACTTGATAATGGTGATGCCTCCAAATGATCCAACATGAGTAATTCTTTCCCTGCAGATAAGGCAAGAGAAAGTTAAAATGTTTTGGGTCCATGGGAGGACTTTCAGAACTTCAGTTGATTTTATAGAAGAGGGGCCATTCATGTTTCTAGTCACCCTAGCACATACTTTGTTACTTCTGGTGTCTTTTTGGAGAACCAAACTTTGCCATAAGTTATAATGAAGACGTGGAATTCTGCTAAATGTCCTTTTTGAAGTCCAGGAGGAAATGTTGGGTGAAGACAATATGAGCTGTGCTCCTTTGACCAAATGGTCTCGTAGACTTTGGTTTAGAACTTGTGGTCAGGAACAACCCTTAAAGTACAACATCACTTGCTCTATATACCCTCCACTACTGGCCTTAGATCAGCTGGTGACCTCCTTCACGGGCCATGGCTTGGGCAGCTCTCTTTCAAAAAGGAGCCATCACACTGCACTGTACCTCATAAATGTATTAAGCTCAAAAGGAAAAATGGTCACAAACAGTTAAGGAGAGCCCAAAGCATTCTTCACTGAGCCAGGGGGTTGTGGCTCACTGCATATGAACAACCTTTAAGCCAGGGGTGTCATCCTGGGCCGTATCAGCATTATGGTTGCCCTGAAAGGGCCGGTTGTATATGTAAGACTAGATGTCCAGAGCACCACCCCCCTTACATCAGATGCCAAGAGCCCCCCCCCACCATCAGAAGTCAAGGGTCCCCCACCATTCCTTGCATTATAGTGGGGGCAGAGCTGGGAAGCAGAAAGTGCAGGGTCTAGAGGAGGACCAGGGGAGAGCTGGAGTCTTCTGAATGCTGAGACCAGGGGAGGTGAAGATGAGGGGGTGCTGCAGCTGCACAGAGAGGGGCAGGATCTGAAGGAGTTCTGTCCTCCACTCTGTGGCCGACTGCTGAGACAGGGGGTGGTGGAGATGAGGGGAGTGCTACAGCTCCAGAAAAGGTGTAAGGGCCACATGAAATGACCCGGAGGGCCGGATTTGGCCCCCGGGCCTTGTGTTTGACACCTGTGCTTTAAGCCATAGGCTCTTCTAATTGCAAGCCTGCAAGGGTATTTATCTGCTTTCCGGAACCTCGTGACAATGACCGTTTTTTGTTAAATATTTCAAGCGAAATGCTTGGGTTATGATTCGGTATGACCAGAGGCATAACTAGAACCTTCAGGGCCCCGGTGCAAGAAATTATGAAGGGCCCCCCTGACCAGTGTTGCCAACCTACCAGACTGAAAGTTTCTGAAACAACACCAAAAATTTACTGGCACAGTCAAGTCTTTACTGGCATTTCCAGCCATTACAAAATTACAGTTTTAAGTGCAAATTTCAGTATTTAGGCTACAAACAAGTGCATTATAAAGATAGCAATATGATTTACGGTAGATAGTAAGGCAAAAAACATATTTCTTATTTTATTTTCGATATGGTAAGTAAGTAGCTCAGGGACAGAAATAAGGAGGACAAGAAATTAGAATGGATGACACCTCACCGACACAAAATGTGCCCTCCTGCGTCACAGTGACAGTCTCTCTCCAAGCCAGGTGGTCCTTTCAGTCCACTCCAGTCCAAACAGCACTGACAGTCCTGCTCCCAGCCTGCCTTGCTCCCATACCGCAGACCCACACACGAGGCTCTGCCCGCTCTGCTTGGCTCCTGTGCACCATGACATCACACGACATGCACAGGCACTGCCTCCGCCAGAGCCACCCGAACACACTGTAGCAGGCACTCGGGATGATCTCGGCCGGCTCCAGACTGAGCCTAGCATCACAGCCATATTTTTTACTGGCAACCTTTTCCTTTTACTGGCATTTACTGGCAGGAGAAAATTGCCTGTTTTTTACTGGCTGCCAGTAAAAATACTGGCGGTTGGCAACACTGCCCCTGACCAGGGCCCTTTCCTCTTCCCATTGATCCTGGGGCCCTTTACTCCCATCACGGGGCCCTTTAATACGGTAGGGCAGCGGGGCCCTTTTACAAGTTCTGCAGCGGGGCCCCCTTTCTGCCATCTTCAGCCCTCCCCTTGGTGGTGAAATGCCAGGGCCCGGTCTCAATTGCAACCCCGATAGTTCCCTCACTGCTGTCAGTAGTTTTTAATTTTTATTTTATTTTTTTTTTTACCATTTCATTTTATTTCTTTTACAATTTTATTTTTACAATTTATTTTAGGAGCTCTGTTGGGGGGGCTTTGATGAGATATCAGGGGGTCTAAACAAACCTCAGCCCTCAATCTCCATCTTTGTGGCCTCAGCTGCACAGAATGAATGGACAGGAAGAGCTGTGCACCGAGCCTCCCACTCATTCAGAAACGGAAGTATAGTAAAAACAGTTTACTATGCTTAAGTTATGAATGAACCAAATGGTACCAATCACTGACTCTGTCCATTCAGAAAAGGAAGGAGGGGGTAAATGACAAATTTACCGACCCGTTCCCATCTCTCCATCATGACACATCTTCTACAGGAGAGGGGAAGACAGCAGCTCTGTGGGGGGGACCAAGGACCCTGGGAACAGCAGAAGACAAGTAAACTGGATAGAGGAAAATGGAGGACATTGGGTCCTCTAAATGCCACCCCCGCCATCACTCCTATTCAGGTGTACAGGGAGGCACATGGGCCCCCTAGGGCATGGGGCCCGGTTGCAACTGCAACCCCTATCATTACGCCCCTGGGTATGACCGAGCTGAACATCTCCAAAGGAAACAGAGAAGAACAAAAGTAACTGAAATGTTGGACCTCCTCAAATGTAATTCTGCTAGATGACCCCCTTCCATATCAGTATGTCTCTTCTCTCTGCAGTTGTGCGTAGTGATGATCTTCTTGGTGTCGGTGATCATGTACCGTGGAATCGTCAGTATGATGATGTATCACACAGGAAACAGCATTCTCATGACGCAGGTAAGACAAAACCACTGGTAGGCTATAATGCAGACTGGAACTAAAATAAAATGGACAGCAATTCTTCAGCCTCAATTGTGCAAAACAGTATTAAAAATCCCTTAACACTCGGGGTATTTAACAGAGCCAGGCGCTGTAGGCCAAGTGCAGTAGTGGTGTACAATCCTTCTGCTGACTACCCCCTCTAGTGGACAGTTAGAACATTGAAATGCGGTTGACCGCAGTGTGTATTTGTTAGTGCAGGAAGGATCATGTATTTATCCCAAAAACTTGTATAAACAATGGACAAGTTAGGGTTGATTATGTAACTATTAGACACCTGTAAATCCTATACCTGTGTACATTGGCCCATTGCAATGTAAGATTTAAATCACTTTATTAATTGGCAGTAAAACGTATCTCCTCCTCAATCATCAAGTATTTCTGTGTTCTGAATCGTAGGCTGGTAACATTGCCAATATCAGCAGCACTATGGTCAACCTAGTCCTCATCTTGCTAATGAGTCAAGTCTACACCTCACTGGCCGAAAAACTAACCCGATGGGGTAAGTAGTGCATGATGAGATAACAAGGGGATGGTTAGTGCCTGGTGGGAAAACAATGAAGTAGGTAGTGCGTGATGAGAACACAACAAGGTGGGTAGTGCATGGTGGGAACACAATAAGGTGGGTAGTGCATGGTGGGAACACAATAAGGTGGGTAGTGCATGGTGGGAACACAACAAGGTGGGTCGTGCATGGTGAGTGTGGTGAGAACACCATAAGGTGGGTTGTGCATAGTGGGAACACAACAAGGTGGGTCGTGCATGGTGGGAATACAATGAGGTGGGTTGTGCACAGTGTACAGCATTAGGCATTACAGGAGTGTTAGGAGGAGGTTAGCATATTGATCTTGCAGCGCTGGTGTTTCAGAGTTTGTTGGGGGCATTAGATTATTAGCTCCTTTTGGGGGAAAACTAGCATTTTAGGGGGCATTCTTCCCACTGATCCTTCTTAGGAAACTCACAGTATCACTGGTATGGCCCTGGTTATTGTTATAGGGGGTGGGGGGTTTTCTATGCACCCAGTACAAATAGCTTAGAAATATCCTTTGTGGTGCTATGCATCTCTCTGTATCTGATAGGCAGTTGCTCTTGTGTAATCATTTTTCCTTCCTACTAATTAGTGTGATGTGGTTTCTGTAACTGACCTTGGGATGAGGGATCAGAGGGACAGAAAAGGGATTTCTACAGCATCCAGTACATATAGCTTAGAAATTACCTCTGGGGTTTTATGCATCTCTTTATATCTGATAGATAGGTAACATAATAACATAGTAGGTAAGGTTGAATAAAGACAACAGTCCATCCAGTTCAACCTGTGTAGGAAAATAATTTCCCATATTCCCGAATATTGTTTTTGCCAACATGCACGTCCCAGAGTCTTTTCAAACTATCCATACTTCCTGCTGACACCACCGATTGTGGAAGAGAGTTCCACATCCTTATCACCCTGACAGTGAAACCCCCCTTATGCAGCTTAAGATTAAACCGATTCTCTTCCAGTCTCATCGTGTGGCCCCGTGTCCTCTTACACTCCCTGGGACTGAAAAGTTTCATACTTACACTGGCATCACCGTTGCAATATTTGTATATCGCAATCATATCTCCTCTCAAGCGTCTCTTCTCCAGGGAGAATGTTCTGGTAAACTGCTCATTCCTTCCAACTAGCATTCTGTCATCCTGGTTATTTTTGCGTGGGAAGCGGGCTGGAAGGGCTGTAAAGGGATCCCTACAACATCCAGTGCATATAGGTTAGAAATTACCTCTGAGGTTTTATGCATCTCTCTGTATCTGAAATAGGTGATCTAGTGTATTATTCATCCCCTCTGACTAATTAGCATGCCATGGCACTAATTATTATTGTGTGGGAAGAGGGCCGGTGGAACCATAAAGGGGTCCCTACAATGCCCAGTGCATATAGCTTAGAAATACCTCTGTGGTTTTATGCATCTCTCTGTATCTGAAATAGGTGATCTGGTGTATTATTCATCCCCTCTGAATAATTAGCATGCCATGGCCCTGGTTATTGTTGTGTGGGAAGGGGGCTGCAGGGACCATAAAGGGGTCCCTACAATGCCCAGTGCATATAGCTTAGAAATACCTCTGTAGTTTTATGCATCTCTCTGTATCTGAAATAGGTGATCTGGTGTATTATTCATCCCCTCTGAATAATTAGCATGCCATGGCCCTGGTTATTGTTGTGTGGGTAGGGGGCAGGAGGGACCGTAAAGGGGTCCCTACAATGCCCAGTGCATATGACTTAGAAATACCTCTGTGGTTTTATGCATCTCTCTGTATATGATAGATAGGTGTTCTGGAACACTATTCATCCCCTTCAAGTAATTAGCATGTTACGGCCCTGATTATTATTGTGTGGGAAGAAGGCCGGAGGGACAGTAAAGGGGCCCCTACAATGCCCAATGCATATAGCTTAGAAATACCTCTATGGTTTTTCATGCCTCTCTCTGTATCTTTTATTTAGTGTGATTGTGTAATACTTTCCTCATTCCCATGGCCCTGGTTAGTGATTGTGGGACAAGGGGTTTAGAGGGGCAGTGAAGGGATTCTCTGCAGTGCTCATTACAGTACATACAATTTTCTATGCAGTCCAATGAGTCTGTCTGAAAATATCTTAAAGATAGGTGATCTTATGCAGTTCTCATCTTCTTCTAAATAATTAGCTTAGTGTGGACATGGGTATTGTCCTTGGGGTGGGGTGGGTAGTAAATAGGAAAGGCGTCTTTACAGTGCTCTGTACAGACAACTTAGACAGGACCTCTTGGGATAGACAGGTGCTCTTGGATAACCCTTATTTCCTCCCTATCACAGAGATGCATCGAACCCAATCTTTACACGAGGATGCGTTCACCTTTAAGGTTTTCATCTTCCAGTTTGTGAACTTCTACTCATCACCATTCTATGTGGCTTTCTTCAAAGGCAGGTGAGGAGGCAATTTTGCCGCTACATCCTCAATATCCATTTCCCATGCACACTGCCCCGGCTACAGAAATATAGTCAATGGTCTAATAATCCTGGGACACTGACAATGTATGAAACAACCAAACAGGGTCTTTGATGACTGTGCCTTTCTGCCTTGCAGATTTGTGGGCTATCCTGGCCAGTATGGCAAACTCCTGGGTATGAGGAACGAGGATGTAAGTATGAAGTTCTACCTCTATGAATAAATATATTTTGGTTTACTGAGCATGTAAATATGAAGGTGAATATATCATATCTGATGTGTTTTAAGCATTTCATGAAACCCCCACAGGGTGTAAAATGGCCTAGAATTACTTCTCTTTGGTGGATCCAAATATCTTTTTGTTTCAGGAAGAACAGACTAATTATAAATGTAAACTTAGGTTTTTTTAACAGATAAAGAGAAGTTTGGGATCCATTTCACGGAGTGCTTGGGCGCCCCAATAAGGGGACTTGCAGTCATTTGGAGCCCCATGGGCCGATTCATCAATGAGTACAGCAGAGAGTACTATTATCAATTATAATAACTGCTAGAAATATACACCTGACCATCACACCTATATGAGCTTACTGGACATCCTATTCCAATACCCTAGACAATATGGAGTCCCCAAACCCACACCACCCCCACCACCACTTTGTTACTATAACATCTCCCACTCTTCTGGGAAGACGTTCCAAAAAATTTTGGAGGGTGTCTATAAGAATTTCTGCCCATTTGTAAGGGCAAGTACTAATGTTGGATGAGAAGACCTGTCCCGAAAATAAGTTCCCAAGTCACCCCAAAGGTTTTCAGTAGGGTTGCTCAAGTACTGATGTTGGATGAGATGACCTACCTCGAAACGGAGGTTCCAAGCCATCTCAAAGATGTTCTGTAAGGTTGAGGACAGAAACTGATTTTGGATGAGAAGAACTGTCTCGAAAATAATGTTCCAAGCCATCCCAAAGGTGTTCAGTAGGGTTGAGGTCAGGTGCTGATGTTGGATGAGAAGAACTGTCTTGAAACTGAGGTTCCAAGTCATCCCAAAGGTCTTCAGTAGGATTGAGGTCAGGTGCTGATGTTGGATGAGAAGAGCTGTCTCAAAACTGAGGTTCCAAGTCATCCCAAAGGTGGTCAGTAGGACTGAGGTCAGGTGCTGAAGTTGAATGAGAAGAACTGTCTCGAAATTGAGGTTCCAAGTCATCTCAAAGGTGTTCTGTAGGGTTGAGGTCAGGTACTGAGGTTGGATGAGAAGACCTGTCTAGAAAATGAGCTTCCAAGTCATCCCAAAGGTGGTCAGTAGAACTGAGGTCAGGTGCTGAAGTTGAATGAGGAGAACTGTCTCGAAATTGAGGTTCCAAGTCATCTCAAAGGTGTTCTGTAGGGTTGAGGTCAGGTACTGAGGTTGGATGAGAAGACCTGTCTAGAAAATGAGGTTCCAAGTCATCCCAAAGGTGTTCAGTAGAATTGAGGCTGGTTACTGATGTTGGACGAGGTGACCCATCTCGAAATTGAGGTTACAATTCATCCCAAAGGTGTTCTGAAGGGTTGAAGTCAGAGCTCTGTGCAGGACACTCAAGTTCTTTCACACCAAACATTTTATGGAGGTGGCTTTGTACACAGGGGGGGCACAGTCATGCTGGAACAGAAAAGGGTCTTCACCAAACTGTTACCACAAGACTGGAAGTGCATAAATACTATACTAGATTGATTTCTTTTAACTTAACAAAACTGAGTTTCATTTTTATGACCCCTATTGTCCTTGAACTGCTTCTAGTGGGTATTCAGAAAACAATGAATGTCTCATCCTGTAATGTGCTAAGACGTATTGTTTAAATGAAAAGATGTAAGACCACATGGTCATCTCTTAGCCAAATATCATTCCCCCTCACATGGAGGGCTACACGTCTTGGATGAATGAATTGCACTCTGTGTTTTTTCTCTTCTATGTCCCCCTCAGTGCGGTCCAGGCGGCTGCCTCATAGAACTGGCCCAACAGCTCTTCATTATAATGGTCGGCAAGCAGATTGTCAGCAATATCCAGGAGTTTCTGATCCCGTAAGTGATAAAGGCTGATGTACATTAATGTATAAATGACTGTATATGATTGGAGGACACCTAACCATTGCACCTGCACCATTGCCTTTTTAATGTTATTGGGCCATAAAGTACTTGAAAGTGATGAAAATGGAGCGGTTTTGGTGGTCATGGAGATAGGAAGTGGTAGGGCTGGTCCGTGTTTGAGTCAATTCCAAGCACTTATTTTGTATACAGTTTTAGTTGAGTAGCTGAAGACTGGCCTTCAAGATGAAGTTCAATCTTCTGGATCAAGAACAAGGGGTTAGAGATCTTTTACAGGGCATTCTGGTGTAGACAACACGTCAACTTGAAATAAATGCATTAAAACCACGATTATAGGATGACAAAAAAAAAATTTGTCAAATGGGTTCCCTGTATGTGCAGACCTTCTATGCCAACCAGTAGTATCTTCAGGTCTTTGATGATGGAAATTAATGGAAGTTCATTGTGGACCCTGAAAACAAACAAGTCAAGGATAAGGACCACCACTGAAGGGCTTAAAAAGGCAATTTCAACTAAGCTTTGAGAAATCATCATAAAATGAGGAGACAGAACTTACCCTGATCCATAACATGGGCCTTCTGACCCTCATTATACAGTAGACGAGTGCATATACTGTATACGTGGTTAATACACAATGTGCAATCTGTTAGCCTTCTGCTTTCTCTGGCAGAAAGTTGAAGTCATGGCGGCAGAGGCGGCAGCTGGCCAAGGTCCGCGGGACGCAGATCTCTGAAGAACCCCAACGGTGGGAGGATGACTATGAACTCATTGAGTGTGAGGGGCTCTTCGAGGAGTACCTGGAGATGGGTGAGTGGCCTGCTGGGGTAAATGGCAGCTTTCTACACCTCCAGAAAGTTCTAGATCAGGGTTTCTCAACCAGGGTTCCGTGGAACCCTAGGGTTCCTCCAGAGGTTGCTAGGGGTTCCTTGAGCAATGGTCAATTTCTACCTCTCAGATAAATTCCCAATGACACCATTGACCTTTTTAGCTATCTGTAAGGGGGGTAATTCTTCCCAATGACCACAAGTGTAAGGGGCATTCTTCCCAATGACCACAAGTGTGAGGAGCATTCTTCCCACTGACCACAAGTGTGAGGAGCATTCTTCCCAATGAGCACAAGTGTGAGGAGCATTCTTCCCAATGACCACAAGTGTGAGGAGCATTCTTCCCAATGACCACAAGTGTAGGGAGCATTCTCCCCAATGACCACAAGTGTAAGGAGCATTCTCCCCAATGACCACAAGTGTAAGGAGCATTCTCCCCAATGACCACGAGTGTAAGGAGCATTCTTCCCAATAACCACAAGTGTAAGGAGCATTCTTCCCAATGACCACAAGTGTGAGGAGCATTCTCCCCAATGACCACAAGTGTAAGGAGCATTCTTCCCGTTGACCACAAGTGTAAGGAGCATTCTTCCCATTGACCACAAGTTTAAGGAGCATTCTTCCCAATGACCACAAGTGTAGGGAGCATTCTCCCCAATGGCCACAAGTGTAAGGAGCATTCTTCCCATTGACCACAAGTGTAAGGAGCATTCTTCCCAATGACCACAAGTGTGAGGAGCATTCTTCCCATTGACCACAAGTGTGAGGAGCATTCTTCCCATTGACCACAAGTGTGAGGAGCATTCTTCCCATTGACCATCACACAGTTGTAGATGTTTAATTTTTAGCCGGGGTTCCCCGAGACCGGAGAATAATTTCAAGGGTTCCTCGGTGTTGAAAGGGTTGAGAAAGGCTGCTCTAGATGGACTAAATGGACCATACAAAGACTCGTCTAAAGACCAAATCCACTTCAGATGTATCTTGTGTACACACTAGGAGGTGTCTGGTGGATGCTCCACTGAGGGGGTATTAAACGACCCCTCCGTATTCCCTTACATATAACGCCCTGTAAACATATAAGATACTGATCCTCCTTTTTGAGGGTCTGAAACTCATGTTGTAGGTTGACCGGGAGGAAAAACACCCCAAATATTAAATTTCACCAACAAAAACACACTCCCTCCCCCCCCCCCCATCAATACCCCCGTGTGGTTCGTTTCGCTCTGAATTGAAATTCGGACAACTCTTTTGTTGTTCAGGGATTCGAATGTATCCGAATTTCTGAATTACAATAGTAACAAATTTAAACAAATCCAAAGTAACGAAACAAAATTTTGTCCTAAATTTGAATCTAATCGAATTGACTTCGAAAACAAGAAAGGAATAAAATACCATAGAAAATAAAGGAGTAAAACAGATTAAAATAGAAAATAAAAGAATAGAATAGGGAAGAATAGAAAATAAAATAATAGAAAAGAAAAGAATAGAGTAAAACAGAACAGAGTAGAATATAAAATAAAGGAATAGAATAGAATAGAATAGAGTAAAACAGACCAGAATATAATAGAATATAAAATAATGGAATAGAATAGATTAGAATAGAAAAGAATGGGATAGAAATGTAAAAAATAGAATAGAAAAGAAAAAAAACTATAGAATAGGATAGAATGAAATAGAAAATAAGTGTCTTCCAAAATTCAAATTCGAATAGAATAAATTCAAATTTGATTTCGAATTTTTCCGAATTCGGCCAAAGTGAATTCAGTTTGACCAAGTTCGGGAAATTCGAATCCAAAAACGAAACAAATTAAACAAATTCAATGAAACAACATTATTTAAATAACAAATTGAAATGAAAATGTTTTTGTTCTGCGCTTCTCTTTATTATATTATCCGGGAAATACAACAAACGAACAGAAATGAAATACAAGATAATAAATGAATAGGATTGTTATGTATGGAGATCTCAGGGCAGTTAAAGGGGAGAGATAAGACCCTGGGGGGGGAGGGGGTAATATGCTGTGTACCACCCTGACCTCTCTTCTCTTAGTCATCCAGTTTGGCTTCATCACCATCTTTGTGGCCGCGTTCCCGCTGGCTCCGCTTTTCGCTCTGCTGAATAACTGGGTGGAAATTCGCCTGGATGCCCAGAAGTTTGTTTGTGAATACCGGCGCCCCGTGGCGGAGCGGGCACAACATATCGGCGTCTGGTTCCATATCCTGGAGGCCCTGGCCCAACTCTCCGTGATTGTCAATGTGAGTGAGGCAAATCCTTCCCTGGAGCCGTATTCCCCCTCTGCCCTTCTCTGATTTCCTCTGCCCTTCTCTACCCTCGTCTGCCCGTCTTTGCCCATCTCTGCCCTTCTTTGCCCTTCTCTGCCCTCCTCTGTCCTTCTCTGCCCTTCTCTACCCTCCTCTGTCCTTCTTTGCCTTCCTCTGCCCTTCTTTGCCATCCTCTGCCCTCCTCTTTCCTTCTCTGCCCTTCTTTGCCCTCCTCTGTCCTCCTCTACCCTTCTTTGCCCTCCACTGCCCTTCTTTGCCCTCCTCTGCCCTTCTTTGCCCTCCCCTGCTTTCCTCTGCCCTTCTTTGCCCTCCTCTGCCCCCCTCTGCCCTTCTTTGCCCTCCTCTGCCCTTCCTTGCCCTCCTCTGCCCTGCTGTGCCCTTTTTTGCCTTCCCCTGCCCTCCTCTGCCCTTCTTTGCCTTCCTCTGCCCTTCTCTGCCATCCTCTGCCCTGCTCTGCCATTCTTTGCTTTCCTCTGCCCTTCTTTGCCCTCCTCTGCCCTTATTTGCCCTCCTCTGCCCCTCTTTGCTCTGCTCTGCCCTTCTTTGCCCTCCTCTGCCCTTCTTTGCTCTCCTCTGTCCTTATCTGCCCTTCTTTGCCCTCCTCTGCCCTTCTCTACCCTCCTCTGCCCCTCTTCTGGGCCGGATCCATAGATACATTCTCCACCGATAACCAAAAGTCTTTTTATTGTTCTTAAATTTACATCAGGATTTAACTATTAAAGTTTAATATTTATTTTAGTAGTTCAGTTTTTATATAGAAGCAACGCAAACACAGGAATGTGACCTGGTATCAGCCTCTGCCACAGCTCAGACTGGAAGAGGGAGAAGCCGCATAAGGAGCCAAGGGGAATGCTGATAGGAGGAGAGTGCAGAGTGACAGAGAGATGAGCTCATCAGTCCGCTGTTTTCTCCTTTTACTGTCCAATCACAGGCTGAGGGGGGAGGGACAAGGCCTGTAAGTATTACTTAACTACAGCTGAGAAAAGTCAGGTCTTCTGCCCTGCCAGGCAGGGTGACAAAGCTGTGTAAATCTCAGGACTGGATGGACAGACTTACAAAATATGTGGCAGGTAACCCCGCCCCCATATTGGGATTTCATTTGGGCTGTTTGCGGGGGGTTCAGGTTTTGCCCACCCCTTATGTAAGTGGTGGGCAGAGGAGTCACCGTGTCTCTGCTTATTCCAGGCTTTCCTCATCGCCTTCACCTCCGACTTCCTGCCGCGCCTCCTCTACCAATATGAATACCACAGCAACATGGAGGGCTACCTGAACTTCACGCTGTCCTACTCCCCACACAGCTATGTGTCTGCCAACCACACCCTGTGCAGGTGAGAGGCGCCACCCCCTAATACAGGTGGGTAGAAGGCACGCCATTGGTGGGCAGTCTTTGGGGATGCGCGGCCGAGGGACGATGTCCCACCCAGGACTGAACCATTCCATGAGTTTCCTGACTCCGGACCCCAGCAGGTCAAATCATGGGAAGAACCAGGGATAGGTGCGGGTACCACCCCCTTCTGACCTTGTCTCCGCCCCCTACCCGCCTCCTAGTACCGCCCCTTTTACCGAGTACAAAACCAGGTATCCATTTATGCAGCCAGCAACAATAGATCCAACCAGCAACAATAGACCCCCCTAAAAGCTACAGACCCCCCCCTCCCACAACAAAATA